>CM076986.1:2625697-2658197 GCA_039105355.1 Benthosema pterotum
GAATAGCTCAGTTAGGAACCGATATATGACAAGGTTAGTAATACATGATTTTGGGCAGTGGTGGGATTTGAACCCACGCCTCCATATAGCCTTGAGCCTAAATCCAGCTCCTTTGACCACTCGGGCCAAACTACCACACAGAGTTGCTGTTTCTGTGCTTTGATTCTTCATGCCTAATTTACAAAGGATAGCTTAATTAGGGAAAACAGGAAAATGATTGACTGTAGTTTGCAAAGTGAAGTGGACTGTAGTGTTAGCAGAGGATGGTTTCGATCCATCGACCTCTGGGTTATGGCCCAGCACCTTCCGCTGCGCTACTCTGCTCTGACATAAGCGAAATAAAAATTGATCCTTCAATCTCTGTGGGTCACTTTTTTTCGTAGAGTATAAATTTGGCCTAATGTACAGACCAACCGTAGACCTACATTGCACTTAATTAGGTTTCAGACATATGGCACATTCTGAGTAGCTCTGTAGGCACAGACATATGACACGGTTAGTAAATACATGATTTTGGCAGTGGTGGGATTTGACGCTACGCCTCCATAGAGACTGGAGCCTTAATCCAGTGCCTTAGACCACTCGGCCACACTACCACACAGAGTTGCTGTTTCTGTGCTTTGATCTTCATGCCTAATTTACAAGGATAGCTTAATTAGGGAAAACAGGGAAAATGATTGGACTGTAGTTTGCAAAGTGAAGTGGACTGTGGTGTTAGCAGAGGATGGTTTCGATCCATCGACCTCTGGGTTATGGGCCCAGCACGCTTCCGCTGCGCCACTCTGCTCTGACATAAGCGAGATAAAAATTGATCCTTCAATCTCTGTGGGTCACTTTTTTTCATAGAGTGTAAATTTGGCCTAATGTACAGAGCGTTAAGTCAAGTACAGACCAATCGTAGACCTACATTGCATTTGATTAGGTTTCAGAAATACAGAACATTCTGAATAGCTCAGTAGGAACCGATATATGACAAGGTTAGTAAATACATGATTTTGGGAGTGGTGGGAGTTGAACCCACGCCTCCATAGAGACTGGAGCCTAAATCCAGCGCCTTAGACCACTCGCCACACTACCACACAGAGTTGCTGTTTCTGTGCTTTGATCTTCATGCCTAATTTACAAAGGAGAGCTTAATTAGGGAAAACAGGGAAAATGATTGGACTGTAGTTTGCAAAGTGAAGTGGACTGTAGTGTTAGCAGAGGATGGTTTTCGATCCATCGACCTCTGGGTTATGGGCCCAGCACGCTTCCGCTGCGCCACTCTGCTCTGACATAAGCGAGATAAAAATTGATCCTTCAATCTCTGTGGGTCACTTTTTTTTTCGTAGAGTTAAATTTGGCCTAATGTACAGACCAACCGTAGACCTACATTGTACTTGATTAGGTTTCAGACATATGGCACATTCTGAGTAGCTCTGTAGGCACAGACATATGACACGGTTAGTAAATACATTATTTTTTGGCAGTGGTGGGATTTGAACCCACGCCTCCATAGAGAATGGAGCCTTAATCCAGCGCCTTAGACCACTCACGCCACACTACCACACAGAGTTGCTGTTTCTGTGCTTTGATCTTCATGCCTAATTTACAAAGGATAGCTTAATTAGGGAAAACAGGGAAAATGATTGGACTGTAGTTTGCAAAGTGAAGTGGACTGTAGTGTTAGCAGAGGATGGTTTCGATCCATCGACCTCTGGGTTATGGGCCCAGCACGCTTCCGCTGCGCCACTCTGCTCTGACATAAGCGAGATAAAAATTGATCCTTCAATCTCTGTGGGTCACTTTTTTTCATAGAGTGTAAATTTGGCCTAATGTACAGAGCGTTAAGTCAAGTACAGACCAATCGTAGACCTACATTGCACTTGATTAGGTTTCAGAAATATGGCACATTCTGAGTAGCTCAGTAGGCACAGACATATGACACGGTTAGTAAATACATGATTTTGGCAGTGGTGGGATTTGAACCCACGCCTCCATAGAGACTGGAGCCTTAATCCAGCGCCTTAGACCACTCGGCCACACTACCACACAGAGTTGCTGTTTCTGTGCTTTGATCTTCATGCCTAATTTACAAAGGATAGCTTAATTAGGGAAAAATGATTGGACTGTAGTTTGCAAAGTGAAGTGGACTGTAGTGTTAGCAGAGGATGGTTTCGATCCATCGACCTCTGGGTTATGGGCCCAGCACGCTTCCGCTGCGCCACTCTGCTCTGACATAAGCTAGATAAAAATTGATCCTTCAATCTCTGTGGGTCATTTTTTTTTCAGAGTGTAAATTTGGCCTAATGTACAGAACATTAAGTCAAGTACAGACCAATCGTAGACCTACATTGCACTTGATTAGGTTTCAGAAATATGGCACATTCTGAGTAGCTCAGTAGGCACAGACATAGAAATATGCACATTCTGAGTAGCCAGTAGGCACAGACATATGACACGGTTAGTAAATACATGATTTTGGCAGTGGTGGGATTTGAACCCACGCCTCCATAGAGACTGGAGCCTTAATCCAGCGCCTTAGACCACTCGGCCACACTACCACACAGAGTAGCTGTTTCTGGGCTTTGATCTTCATGCCTAATTTACAAAGGATAGCTTAATTAGGGAAAACAGGGAAAATGATTGGACTGTAGTTTGCAAAGTGAAGTGGACTGTAGTGTTAGCAGAGGATGGTTTCGATCCATCGACCTCTGGGTTATGGGCCCAGCACGCTTCCGCTGCGCCACTCTGCTCTGACATAAGCGAGATAAAAATTGATCCTTCAATCTCTGTGGGTCACTTTTTTTCATAGAGTATAAATTTGGCCTAATGTACAGACAAACCGTAGACCTACATTGCACTTAATTAGGTTTCAGACATATGGCACATTCTGAGTAGCTCTGTAGGCACAGACATATGACACGGTTAGTAAATACATGATTTTGGCAGTGGTGGGATTTGAACGCTACGCCTCCATAGAGACTGGAGCCTTAATCCAGTGCCTTAGACCACTCGGCCACACTACCACACAGAGTTGCTGTTTCTGTGCTTTGATCTTCATGCCTAATTTACAAAGGATAGCTTAATTAGGGAAAACAGGGAAAATGATTGGACTGTAGTTTGCAAAGTGAAGTGGACTGTGGTGTTAGCAGAGGATGGTTTCGATCCATCGACCTCTGGGTTATGGGCCCAGCACGCTTCCGCTGCGCCACTCTGCTCTGACATAAGCGAGATAAAAATTGATCCTTCAATCTCTGTGGGTCACTTTTTTTCATAGAGTGTAAATTTGGCCTAATGTACAGAGCGTTAAGTCAAGTACAGACCAATCGTAGACCTACATTGCATTTGATTAGGTTTCAGAAATACAGAACATTCTGAATAGCTCAGTAGGAACCGATATATGACAAGGTTAGTAAATACATGATTTTGGCAGTGGTGGGATTTGAACCCACGCCTCCATAGAGACTGGAGCCTAAATCCAGCGCCTTAGACCACTCGGCCACACTACCACACAGAGTTGCTGTTTCTGTGCTTTGATCTTCATGCCTAATTTACAAAGGATAGCTTAATTAGGGAAAACAGGGAAAATGATTGGACTGTAGTTTGCAAAGTGAAGTGGACTGTAGTGTTAGCAGAGGATGGTTTCGATCCATCGACCTCTGGGTTATGGGCCCAGCACGCTTCCGCTGCGCCACTCTGCTCTGACATAAGCGAGATAAAAATTGATCCTTCAATCTCTGTGGGTCACTTTTTTTCGTAGAGTATAAATTTGGCCTAATGTGCAGACCAACCGTAGACCTACATTGCACTTGATTAGGTTTCAGACATATGGCACATTCTGAGTAGCTCTGTAGGCACAGACATATGACACGGTTAGTAAATACATGATTTTGGCAGTGGTGGGATTTGAACCCACGCCTCCATAGAGACTGGAGCCTTAATCCAGCGCCTTAGACCACTCGGCCACACTACCACACAGAGTTGCTGTTTCTGTGCTTTGATCTTCATGCC
Organism: Benthosema pterotum; assembly: GCA_039105355.1. Lineage (NCBI taxonomy): Eukaryota > Metazoa > Chordata > Actinopteri > Myctophiformes > Myctophidae > Benthosema > Benthosema pterotum. Next base: position 2,629,691 of record CM076986.1, read on the forward strand.
TAATTTACAAAGGATAGCTTAATTAGGGAAAACAGGGAAAATGATTGGACTGTAGTTTGCAAAGTGAAGTGGACTGTAGTGTTAGCAGAGGATGGTTTCGATCCATCGACCTCTGGGTTATGGGCCCAGCACGCTTCCGCTGCGCCACTCTGCTCTGACATAAGCGAGATAAAAATTGATCCTTCAATCTCTGTGGGTCACTTTTTTTCATAGAGTGTAAATTTGGCCTAATGTACAGAGCGTTAAGTCAAGTACAGACCAATCGTAGACCTACATTGCACTTGATTAGGTTTCAGAAATATGGCACATTCTGAGTAGCTCAGTAGGCACAGACATATGACACGGTTAGTAAATACATGATTTTGGCAGTGGTGGGATTTGAACCCACGCCTCCATAGAGACTGGAGCCTTAATCCAGCGCCTTAGACCACTCGGCCACACTACCACACAGAGTTGCTGTTTCTGTGCTTTGATCTTCATGCCTAATTTACAAAGGATAGCTTAATTAGGGAAAATGATTGGACTGTAGTTTGCAAAGTGAAGTGGACTGCAGTGTTAGCAGAGGATGGTTTCGATCCATCGACCTCTGGGTTATGGGCCCAGCACGCTTCCGCTGCCCCACTCTGCTCTGACATAAGCTAGATAAAAATTGATCCTTCAATCTCTGTGGGTCATTTTTTCATAGAGTGTAAATTTGGCCTAATGTACAGAACATTAAGTCAAGTACAGACCAATCGTAGACCTACATTGCACTTGATTAGGTTTCAGAAATATGGCACATTCTGAGTAGCTCAGTAGGCACAGACATAGAAATATGGCACATTCTGAGTAGCTCAGTAGGCACAGACATATGACACGGTTAGTAAATACATGATTTTGGCAGTGGTGGGATTTGAACCCACGCCTCCATAGAGACTGGAGCCTTAATCCAGCGCCTTAGACCACTCGGCCACACTACCACACAGAGTAGCTGTTTCTGGGCTTTGATCTTCATGCCTAATTTACAAAGGATAGCTTAATTAGGGAAAACAGGGAAAATGATTGGACTGTAGTTTGCAAAGTGAAGTGGACTGTAGTGTTAGCAGAGGATGGTTTCGATCCATCGACCTCTGGGTTATGGGCCCAGCACGCTTCCGCTGCGCCACTCTGCTCTGACATAAGCGAGATAAAAATTGATCCTTCAATCTCTGTGGGTCACTTTTTTTCATAGAGTATAAATTTGGCCTAATGTACAGACAAACCGTAGACCTACATTGCACTTGATTAGGTTTCAGACATATGGCACATTCTGAGTAGCTCTGTAGGCACAGACATATGACACGGTTAGTAAATACATTATTTTGGCAGTGGTGGGATTTGAACCCACGCCTCCATAGAGACTGGAGCCTTAATCCAGCGCCTTAGACCACTCGGCCACACTACCACACAGAGTTGCTGTTTCTGTGCTTTGATCTTCATGCCTAATTTACAAAGGATAGCTTAATTAGGGAAAAATGATTGGACTGCAGTTTGCAAAGTGAAGTGGACTGCAGTGTTAGCAGAGGATGGCTTCGATCCATCGACCTCTGGGTTATGGGCCCAGCACGCTTCCGCTGCCCCACTCTGCTCTGACATAAGCTAGATAAAAATTGATCCTTCAATCTCTGTGGGTCATTTTTTCTTCAGAGTGTAAATTTGGCCTAATGTACAGAACGTTAAGTCAAGTAAAGACCAATCGTAGACCTACATTGCACTTGATTAGGTTTCAGAAATATGGCACATTCTGAGTAGCTCAGTAGGCACAGACATAGAAATATGGCACATTCTGAGTAGCCAGTAGGCACAGACATATGACACGGTTAGTAAATACATGATTTTGGCAGTGGTGGGATTTGAACCCAAGCCTCCATAGAGACTGGAGCCTTAATCCAGCGCCTTAGACCACTCGGCCACACTATCACACAGAGTTGCTGTTTCTGGGCTTTGATCTTCATGCCTAATTTACAAAGGATAGCTTAATTAGGGAAAACAGGAAAATGATAAAACTGTAGTTTGCAAAGTGAAGTGGACTGTATTGTTAGCAGAGGATGGTTTCGACCCATCGACCTCTGGGTTATGGGCCCAGCACGCTTCCGCTGCGCCACTCTGCTCTGAAATAAGCGAGATAAAAATTGATCCTTCAATCTCTGTGGGTCACTTTTTTTCATAGAGTATAAATTTGGCCTAATGTACAGAACGTTAAGTCAAGTACAGACCAATCGTAGACCTACATTGCACTTGATTAGGTTTCAGAAATATGGCACATTCTGAGTAGCTCAGTAGGCGCAGACATATGACACGGTTAGTAAATACATGATTTTGGCAGTGGTGGAATTTTAACCCACGCCTCCATAGAGACTGGAGCCTTAATCCAGCGCCTTAGACCACTCGGCCACACTACCACACAGAGTAGCTGTTTCTGGGCTTTGATCTTCATGCCTAATTTACAAAGGATAGCTTAATTAGGGAAAACAGGGAAAATGATTGGACTGTAGTTTGCAAAGTCAAGTGGACTGTAGTGTTAGCAGAGGATGGTTTCGATCTATCGACCTCTGGGTTATGGGCCCAGCACGCTTCCGCTGCGCCACTCTGCTCTGACGCAAACGAGATAAAAATTGATCCTTCAATCTCTGTGGGTCACTTTTTTTCATAGAGTGTAAATTTGGCCTAATGTACAGAACATTTAGTCGAGTACAGACCAATCGTAGACCTACATTGCATTTGATTAGGTTTCAGAAATACAGAACATTCTGAATAGCTCAGTAGGAACCGATATATGACAAGGTTAGTAAATACATGATTTTGGCAGTGGTGGGATTTGAACCCACGCCTCCATAGAGACTGGAGCCTAAATCCAGCGCCTTAGACCACTCGGCCACACTACCACACAGAGTTGCTGTTTCTGTGCTTTGATCTTCATGCCTAATTTACAAAGGATAGCTTAATTAGGGAAAACAGGGAAAATGATTGGACTGTAGTTTGCAAAGTGAAGTGGACTGTAGTGTTAGTAGAGGATGGTTTCGATCCATCGACCTCTGGGTTATGGGCCCAGCACGCTTCCGCTGCGCCACTCTGCTCTGACATAAGCGAGATAAAAATTGATCCTTCAATCTCTGTGGGTCACTTTTTTTCATAGAGTGTAAATTTGGCCTAATGTACAGAGCGTTAAGTCAAGTACAGACCAATCGTAGACCTACATTGCACTTGATGAGGTTTCAGAATTATGGCACATTCTGAGTAGCTCAGTAGGCACAGACATATGATACGGTTAGTAAATACATGATTTTGGCAGTGGTGGGATTTGAACCCACGCCTCCATAGAGACTGGAGCCTTAATCCAGCGCCTTAGACCACTCGGCCACACTACCACACAGAGTAGCTGTTTCTGGGCTTTGATCTTCATGCCTAATTTACAAAGGATAGCTTAATTAGGGAAAACAGGGAAAATGATTGGACTGTAGTTTGCAAAGTGAAGTGGACTGTAGTGTTAGCAGAGGATGGTTTCGATCCATCGACCTCTGGGTTATGGGCCCAGCACGCTTCCGCTGCGCCACTCTGCTCTGACATAAGCGAGATAAAAATTGATCCTTCAATCTCTGTGGGTCACTTTTTTTCATAGAGTGTAAATTTGGCCTAATGTACAGAACATTTAGTCGAGTACAGACCAATCGTAGACCTACATTGCACTTGATTAGGTTTCAGAAATATGGCACATTCTGAGTAGCTCAGTAGGCACAGACATAGAAATATGGCACATTCTGAGTAGCTCAGTAGGCACAGACATATGACACGGTTAGTAAATACATGATTTTGGCAGTGGTGGGATTTGAACCCACGCCTCCATAGAGACTGGAGCCTTAATCCAGCGCCTTAGACCACTCGGCCACACTACCACACAGAGTTGCTGTTTCTGGGCTTTGATCTTCATGCCTAATTTACAAAGGATAGCTTAATTGGGGAAAACAGGGAAAATGATAAAACTGTAGTTTGCAAAGTGAAGTGGACTGTATTGTTAGCAGAGGATGGTTTCGATCCATCGACCTCTGGGTTATGGGCCCAGCACGCTTCCGCTGCGCCACTCTGCTCTGACAAAAACGAGATAAAAATTGATCCTTCAATCTCTGTGGGTCACTTTTTTCATAGAGTGTAAATTTGGCCTAATGTACAGAGCGTCAAGTACAGACCAATCGTAGACCCACATTGCATTTGATTAGGTTTCAGAAATACAGAACATTCTGAATAGCTCAGTAGGAACCGATATATGACAAGGTTAGTAAATACATGATTTTGGCAGTGGTGGGATTTGAACCCACGCCTCCATAGAGACTGGAGCCTAAATCCAGCGCCTTAGACCACTCGGCCACACTACCACACAGAGTTGCTGTTTCTGTGCTTTGATCTTCATGCCTAATTTACAAAGGATAGCTTAATTAGGGAAAACAGGGAAAATGATTGGACTGTAGTTTGCAAAGTGAAGTGGACTGCAGTGTTAGCAGAGGATGGTTTCGATCCATCGACCTCTGGGTTATGGGCCCAGCACGCTTCCGCTGCGCCACTCTGCTCTGACATAAGCAAGATAAAAATTGATCCTTCAATCTCTGTGGGTCACTTTTTTCATAGAGTGTAAATTTGGCCTAATGTACAGAACGTTAAGTACAGAGCAATCGTAGACCTACATTGCACTTGATTAGGTTTCAGAAATATGGCACATTCTGAGTAGCTCAGTAGGCACAGACATATGACACGGTTAGTAAATACATGATTTTGGCAGTGGTGGGATTTGAACCCACGCCTCCATAGAGACTGGAGCCTAAATCCAGCGCCTTAGACCACTCGGCCACACTACCACACAGAGTTGCTTTTTCTGGGCTTTGATCTTCAGAACTAATTTACAAAGGATAGCTTAATTAGGGAAAACAGGGAAAATGATTGGACTGTAGTTTGCAAAGTGAAGTGGACTGTAGTGTTAGCAGAGGATGGTTTCGATCCATCGACCTCTGGGTTATGGGCCCAGCACGCTTCCGCTGCGCCACTCTGCTCTGACATAAGTGAGATAAAAATTGATCCTTCAATCTCTGTGGGTCACTTTTTTTCATAGAGTGTAAATTTGGCCTAATGTACAGAACATTTAGTCGAGTACAGACCAATCGTAGACCTACATTGCATTTGATTAGGTTTCAGAAATACAGAACATTCTGAATAGCTCAGTAGGAACCGATATATGACAAGGTTAGTAAATACATGATTTTGGCAGTGGTGGGATTTGAACCCACGCCTCCATAGAGACTGGAGCCTAAATCCAGCGCCTTAGACCACTCGGCCACACTACCACACAGAGTTGCTGTTTCTGTGCTTTGATCTTCATGCCTAATTTACAAAGGATAGCTTAATTAGGGAAAAATGATTGGACTGTAGTTTGCAAAGTGAAGTGGACTGCAGTGTTAGCAGAGGATGGTTTCGATCCATCGACCTCTGGGTTATGGGCCCAGCACGCTTCCGCTGCGCCACTCTGCTCTGACATAAGCGAGATAAAAATTGATCCTTCAATCTCTGTGGGTCACTTTTTTTCATAGAGTGTAAATTTGGCCTAATGTACAGAACATTTAGTCGAGTACAGACCAATCGTAGACCTACATTGCATTTGATTAGGTTTCAGAAATACAGAACATTCTGAATAGCTCAGTAGGAACCGATATATGACAAGGTTAGTAAATACATGATTTTGGCAGTGGTGGGATTTGAACCCACGCCTCCATAGAGACTGGAGCCTAAATCCAGCGCCTTAGACCACTCGGCCACACTACCACACAGAGTTGCTGTTTCTGTGCTTTGATCTTCATGCCTAATTTACAAAGGATAGCTTAATTAGGGAAAATGATTGGACTGTAGTTTGCAAAGTGAAGTGGACTGTAGTGTTAGCAGAGGATGGTTTCGATCCATCGACCTCTGGGTTATGGGCCCAGCACGCTTCCGCTGCGCCACTCTGCTCTGACATAAGCTAGATAAAAAATGATCCTTCAATCTCTGTGGGTCATTTTTTCATAGAGTGTAAATTTGGCCTAATGTACAGAACCTTAAGTCAAGTACAGACCAATCGTAGACCTACATTGCACTTGATTAGGTTTCAGAAATATGGCACATTCTGAGTAGCTCAGTAGGCACAGACATAGAAATATGGCACATTCTGAGTAGCCAGTAGGCACAGACATATGACACGGTTGGTAAATACATGATTTTGGCAGTGGTGGGATTTGAACCCACGCCTCCATAGAGACTGGAGCCTAACTCCAGCGCCTTAGACCACTCGGCCACACTACCACACAGAGTAGCTGTTTCTGGGCTTTGATCTTCATGCCTAATTTACAAAGGATGGCTTAATTAGGGAAAACAGGGAAAATGATTGGACTGTAGTTTGCAAAGTGAAGTGGACTGTAGTGTTAGCAGAGGATGGTTTCGATCCATCGACCTCTGGGTTATGGGCCCAGCACGCTTCCGCTGCGCCACTCTGCTCTGACATAAGCGAGATAAAAATTGATCCTTCAATCTCTGTGGGTCACTTTTTTTCATAGAGTATAAATTTGGCCTAATGTACAGACAAACCGTAGACCTACATTGCACTTGATTAGGTTTCAGACATATGGCACATTCTGAGTAGCTCTGTAGGAACAGATATATGACACGGTTAGTAAATACATTATTTTGGCAGTGGTGGGATTTGAACCCACGCCTCCATAGAGACTGGAGCCTTAATCCAGCGCCTTAGACCACTCGGCCACACTACCACACAGACTTGCTGTTTCTGTGCTTTGATCTTCATGCCTAATTTACAAAGGATAGCTTAATTAGGGAAAAATGATTGGACTGCAGTTTGCAAAGTGAAGTGGACTGCAGTGTTAGCAGAGGATGGCTTCGATCCATCGACCTCTGGGTTATGGGCCCAGCACGCTTCCGCTGCCCCACTCTGCTCTGACATAAGCTAGATAAAAATTGATCCTTCAATCTCTGTGGGTCATTTTTTTTCATAGAGTGTAAATTTGGCCTAATGTACAGAACGTTAAGTCAAGTACAGACCAATCGTAGACCTACATTGCACTTGATTAGGTTTCAGAAATATGGCACATTCTGAGTAGCTCAGTAGGCACAGACATAGAAATATGGCACATTCTGAGTAGCCAGTAGGCACAGACATATGACACGGTTGGTAAATACATGATTTTGGCAGTGGTGGGATTTGAACCCACGCCTCCATAGAGACTGGAGCCTTAATCCAGCGCCTTAGACCACTCGGCCACACTACCACACAGAGTAGCTGTTTCTGGGCTTTGATCTTCATGTCTAATTTACAAAGGATGGCTTAATTAGGGAAAACAGGGAAAATGATTGGACTGTAGTTTGCAAAGTGAAGTGGACTGTAGTGTTAGCAGAGGATGGTTTCGATCCATCGACCTCTGGGTTATGGGCCCAGCACGCTTCCGCTGCGCCACTCTGCTCTGACATAAGCGAGATAAAAATTGATCCTTCAATCTCTGTGGGTCACTTTTTTTCATAGAGTTTAAATTTGGCCTAATGTACAGACAAACCGTAGACCTACATTGCACTTGATTAGGTTTCAGACATATGGCACATTCTGAGTAGCTCAGTAGGAACAGATATATGACACGGTTAGTAAATACATTATTTTGGCAGTGGTGGGATTTGAACCCACGCCTCCATAGAGACTGGAGCCTTAATCCAGCGCCTTAGACCACTCGGCCACACTACCACACAGACTTGCTGTTTCTGTGCTTTGATCTTCATGCCTATTTTACAAAGGATAGCTTAATTAGGGAAAAATGATTGGACTGCAGTTTGCAAAGTGAAGTGGACTGCAGTGTTAGCAGAGGATGGCTTCGATCCATCGACCTCTGGGTTATGGGCCCAGCACGCTTCCGCTGCCCCACTCTGCTCTGACATAAGCTAGATAAAAATTGATCCTTCAATCTCTGTGGGTCATTTTTTCATAGAGTGTAAATTTGGCCTAATGTACAGAACATTAAGTCAAGTACAGACCAATCGTAGACCTACATTGCACTTGATTAGGTTTCAGAAATATGGCACATTCTGAGTAGCTCAGTAGGCACAGACATAGAAATATGGCACATTCTGAGTAGCCAGTAGGCACAGACATATGACACGGTTAGTAAATACATGATTTTGGCAGTGGTGGGATTTGAACCCACGCCTCCATCGAGACTGGAGCCTTAATCCAGCGCCTTAGACCACTCGGCCACACTACCACACAGAGTTGCTGTTTCTGGGCTTTGATCTTCATGCCTAATTTACAAAGGATAGCTTAATTAGGGAAAACAGGGAAAATGATAAAACTGTAGTTTGCAAAGTGAAGTGGACTGTAGTGTTAGCAGAGGATGGTTTCGATCCATCGACCTCTGGGTTATGGGCCCAGCACGCTTCCGCTGCGCCACTCTGCTCTGACATAAGCGAGATAAAAATTGATCCTTCAATCTCTGTGGGTCACTTTTTTCATAGAGTGTAAATTTGGCCTAATGTACAGAACGTCAAGTACAGACCAATCGTAGACCCACATTGCATTTGATTAGGTTTCAGAAATACAGAACATTCTGAATAGCTCAGTAGGAACCGATATATGACAAGGCTAGTAAATACATGATTTTGGCAGTGGTGGGATTTGAACCCACGCCTCCATAGAGACTGGAGCCTAAATCCAGCGCCTTAGACCACTCGGCCACACTACCACACAGAGTTGCTGTTTCTGTGCTTTGATCTTCATGCCTAATTTACAAAGGATAGCTTAATTAGGGAAAATGATTGGACTGTAGTTTGCAAAGTGAAGTGGACTGCAGTGTTAGCAGAGGATGGTTTCGATCCATCGACCTCTGGGTTATGGGCCCAGCACGCTTCCGCTGCGCCACTCTGCTCTGACATAAGCGAGATAAAAATTGATCCTTCAATCTCTGTGGGTCACTTTTTTTCATAGAGTGTAAATTTGGCCTAATGTACAGAACGTTAAGTACAGACCAATCGTAGACCTACATTGCACTTGATTAGGTTTCAGAAATATGGCACATTCTGAGTAGCTCAGTAGGCACAGACATATGACACGGTTAGTAAATACATGATTTTGGCAGTGGTGGGATTTGAACCCACGCCTCCATAGAGACTGGAGCCTTAATCCAGCGCCTTAGACCACTCGGCCACACTACCACACAGAGTTGCTGTTTCTGTGCTTTGATCTTCATGCCTAATTTACAAAGGATAGCTTAATTAGGGAAAACAGGGAAAATGATTGGACTGTAGTTTGCAAAGTGAAGTGGACTGTAGTGTTAGCAGAGGATGGTTTCGATCCATCGACCTCTGGGTTATGGGCCCAGCACGCTTCCGCTGCGCCACTCTGCTCTGACATAAGTGAGATAAAAATTGATCCTTCAATCTCTGTGGGTCACTTTTTTTCATAGAGTGTAAATTTGGCCTAATGTACAGAACATTTAGTCGAGTACAGACCAATCGTAGACCTACATTGCATTTGATTAGGTTTCAGAAATACAGAACATTCTGAATAGCTCAGTAGGAACTGATATATGACAAGGTTAGTAAATACATGATTTTGGCAGTGGTGGGATTTGAACCCACGCCTCCATAGAGACTGGAGCCTAAATCCAGCGCCTTAGACCACTCGGCCACACTACCACACAGAGTTGCTGTTTCTGTGCTTTGATCTTCATGCCTAATTTACAAAGGATAGCTTAATCAGGGAAAACGATTGGACTGTAGTTTGCAAAGTGAAGTGGACTGTAGTGTTAGCAGAGGATGGTTTCGATCCATCGACCTCTGGGTTATGGGCCCAGCACGCTTCCGCTGCGCCACTCTGCTCTGACATAAGCGAGATAAAAATTGATCCTTCAATCTCTGTGGGTCACTTTTTTTCATAGAGTGTAAATTTGGCCTAATGTACAGAACATTTAGTCGAGTACAGACCAATCGTAGACCTACATTGCATTTGATTAGGTTTCAGAAATACAGAACATTCTGAAAAGCTCAGTAGGAACCGATATATGACAATGTTAGTAAATACATGACTTTGGCAGTGGTGGGATTTGAACCCACGCCTCCATAGAGACTGGAGCCTAAATCCAGCGCCTTAGACCACTCGGCCACACTACCACACAGACTTGCTGTTTCTGTGCTTTGATCTTCATGCCTATTTTACAAAGGATAGCTTAATTAGGGAAAAATGATTGGACTGTAGTTTGCAAAGTGAAGTGGACTGCAGTGTTAGCAGAGGATGGTTTCGATCCATCGACCTCTGGGTTATGGGCCCAGCACGCTTCCGCTGCGCCACTCTGCTCTGACATAAGCGAGATAAAAATTGATCCTTCAATCTCTGTGGGTCATTTTTTCATAGAGTGTAAATTTGGCCTAATGTACAGAACCTTAAGTCAAGTACAGACCAATCGTAGACCTACATTGCACTTGATTAGGTTTCAGAAATATGGCACATTCTGAGTAGCTCAGTAGGCACAGACATAGAAATATGGCACATTCTGAGTAGCCAGTAGGCACAGACATATGAAATGATTTTGGCAGTGGTGGGATTTGAACCCACGCCTCCATAGAGACTGGAGCCTTAATCCAGCGCCTTAGACCACTCGGCCACACTACCACACAGAGTTGCTGTTTCTGGGCTTTGATCTTCATGCCTAATTTACAAAGGATAGCTTAATTAGGGAAAACAGGGAAAATGATAAAACTGTAGTTTGCAAAGTGAAGTGGACTGTAGTGTTAGCAGAGGATGGTTTCGATCCATCGACCTCTGGGTTATGGGCCCAGCACGCTTCCGCTGCGCCACTCTGCTCTGACATAAGCAAGATAAAAATTGATCCTTCAATCTCTGTGGGTCACTTTTTTCATAGAGTGTAAATTTGGCCTAATGTACAGAACATTTAGTCGAATACAGACCAATCGTAGACCTACATTGCATTTGATTAGGTTTCAGAAATACAGAACATTCTGAATAGCTCAGTAGGAACCGATATATGACAAGGTTAGTAAATACATGATTTTGGCAGTGGTGGGATTTGAACCCACGCCTCCATAGAGACTGGAGCCTAAATCCAGCGCCTTAGACCACTCGGCCACACTACCACAAAGAATTGCTGTTTCTGTGCTTTGATCTTCATGCCTAATTTACAAAGGATAGCTTAATTAGGGAAAATGATTGGACTGTAGTTTGCAAAGTGAAGTGGACTGTAGTGTTAGCAGAGGATGGTTTCGATCCATCGACCTCTGGGTTATGGGCCCAGCACGCTTCCGCTGCGCCACTCTGCTCTGACATAAGCGAGATAAAAATTGATCCTTCAATCTCTGTGGGTCATTTTTTCATAGAGTGTAAATTTGGCCTAATGTACAGAACCTTAAGTCAAGTACAGACCAATCGTAGACCTACATTGCACTTGATTAGGTTTCAGAAATATGGCACATTCTGAGTAGCTCAGTAGGCACAGACATATGAAATATGGCACATTCTGAGTAGCCAGTAGGCACAGACATATGACACGGTTAGTAAATACATGATTTTGGCAGTGGTGGGATTTGAACCCACGCCTCCATAGAGACTGGAGCCTTAATCCAGCGCCTTAGACCACTCGGCCACACTACCACACAGAGTTGCTGTTTCTGGGCTTTGATCTTCATGCCTAATTTACAAAGGATAGCTTAATTAGGGAAAACAGGGAAAATGATAAAACTGTAGTTTGCAAAGTGAAGTGGACTGTAGTGTTAGCAGAGGATGGTTTCGATCCATCGACCTCTGGGTTATGGGCCCAGCACGCTTCCGCTGCGCCACTCTGCTCTGACATAAGCGAGATAAAAATTGATCCTTCAATCTCTGTGGGTCACTTTTATCATAGAGTGTAAATTTGGCCAAATGTACAGAACATTTAGTCAAGTACAGACCAATCGTAGACCCACATGGCATTTGATTAGGTTTCAGAAATACAGAACATTCTGAATAGCTCAGTAGGAACCGATATATGACAAGGTTAGTAAATACATGATTTTGGCAGTGGTGGGATTTGAACCCACGCCTCCATAGAGACTGGAGCCTAAATCCAGCGCCTTAGACCACTCGGCCACACTACCACACAGAGTTGCTGTTTCTGTGCTTTGATCTTCATGCCTAATTTACAAAGGATAGCTTAATTAGGGAAAACAGGGAAAATGATTGGACTGTAGTTTGCAAAGTGAAGTGGACTGCAGTGTTAGCAGAGGATGGTTTCGATCCATCGACCTCTGGGTTATGGGCCCAGCACGCTTCCGCTGCGCCACTCTGCTCTGACATAAGCGAGATAAAAATTGATCCTTCAATCTCTGTGGGTCACTTTTTTTCATAGAGTGTAAATTTGGCCTAATGTACAGAGCGTTAAGTACAGACCAATCGTAGACCTACATTGCACTTGATTAGGTTTCAGAAATATGGCACATTCTGAGTAGCTCAGTAGGCACAGACATATGACACGGTTAGTAAATACATGATTTTGGCAGTGGTGGGATTTGAACCCACGCCTCCATAGAGACTGGAGCCTTAATCCAGCGCCTTAGACCACTCGGCCACACTACCACACAGAGTTGCTGTTTCTGTGCTTTGATCTTCATGCCTAATTTACAAAGGATAGCTTAATTAGGGAAAACAGGGAAAATGATTGGACTGTAGTTTGCAAAGTGAATTGGACTGCAGTGTTAGCAGAGGATAGTTTCGATCCATCGACCTCTGGGTTATGGGCCCAGCACGCTTCCGCTGCGCCACTCTGCTCTGACATAAGTGAGATAAAAATTGATCCTTCAATCTCTGTGGGTCACTTTTTTTCATAGAGTGTAAATTTGGCCTAATGTACAGAACATTTAGTCGAGTACAGACCAATCGTAGACCTACATTGCATTTGATTAGGTTTCAGAAATACAGAACATTCTGAATAGCTCAGTAGGAACAGATATATGACAAGGTTAGTAAATACATGATTTTGGCAGTGGTGGGATTTGAGCCCACGCCTCCATAGAGACTGGAGCCTAAATCCAGCGCCTTAGACCACTCGGCCACACTACCACACAGAGTTGCTGTTTCTGTGCTTTGATCTTCATGCCTATTTTACAAAGGATAGCTTAATCAGGGAAAAATGATTGGACTGTAGTTTGCAAAGTGAAGTGGACTGCAGTGTTAGCAGAGGATGGTTTCGATCCATCGACCTCTGGGTTATGGGCCCAGCACGCTTCCACTGCGCCACTCTGCTCTGACATAAGCGAGATAAAAATTGATCCTTCAATCTCTGTGGGTCACTTTTTTTCATAGAGTGTAAATTTGGCCTAATGTACAGAACATTTAGTCGAGTACAGACCAATCGTTGACCTACATTGCATTTGATTAGGTTTCAGAAATACAGAACATTCTGAATAGCTCAGTAGGAACCGATATATAACAAGGTTAGTAAATACATGATTTTGGCAGTGGTGGGATTTGAACCCACGCCTCCATAGAGACTGGAGCCTAAATCCAGCGCCTTAGACCACTCGGCCACACTACCACACAGACTTGCTGTTTCTGTGCTTTGATCTTCATGCCTATTTTACAAAGGATAGCTTAATTAGGGAAAAATGATTGGACTGTAGTTTGCAAAGTGAAGTGGACTGCAGTGTTAGCAGAGGATGGTTTCGATCCATCGACCTCTGGGTTATGGGCCCAGCACGCTTCCGCTGCGCCACTCTGCTCTGACATAAGCGAGATAAAAATTGATCCTTCAATCTCTGTGGGTCATTTTTTCATAGAGTGTAAATTTGGCCTAATGTACAGAACCTTAAGTCAAGTACAGACCAATCGTAGACCTACATTGCACTTGATTAGGTTTCAGAAATATGGCACATTCTGAGTAGCTCAGTAGGCACAGACATAGAAATATGGCACATTCTGAGTAGCCAGTAGGCACAGACATATGACACGGTTAGTAAATACATGATTTTGGCAGTGGTGGGATTTGAACCCACGCCTCCATAGCGACTGGAGCCTTAATCCAGCGCCTTAGACCACTTGGCCACACTATCACACAGAGTTGCTGTTTCTGGGCTTTGATCTTCATGCCTAATTTACAAAGGATAGCTTAATTGGGGAAAACAGGGAAAATGATAAAACTGTAGTTTGCAAAGTGAAGTGGACTGTAGTGTTAGCAGAGGATGGTTTCGATCCATCGACCTCTGGGTTATGGGCCCAGCACGCCTCCGCTGCGCCACTCTGCTCTGACATAAGCGAGATAAAAATTGATCCTTCAATCTCTGTGGGTCACTTTTTTCATAGAGTGTAAATTTGGCCTAATGTACAGAACGTCAAGTACAGACCAATCGTAGACCCACATTGCATTTGATTAGGTTTCAGAAATACAGAACATTCTGAATAGCTCAGTAGGAACCGATATATGACAAGGTCAGTAAATACATGATTTTGGCAGTGGTGGGATTTGAACCCACGCCTCCATAGAGACTGGAGCCTAAATCCAGCGCCTTAGACCACTCGGCCACACTACCACACAGAGTCGCTGTTTCTGTGCTTTGATCTTCATGCCTAATTTACAAAGGATAGCTTAATTAGCGAAAACAACAGGGAAAATGATTGGACTGTAGTTTGCAAAGTGAAGTGGACTGTCGTGTTAGCAGAGGATGGTTTCGATCCATCGACCTCTGGGTTATGGGCCCAGCACGCTTCCGCTGCGCCACTCTGCTCTGACATAGGCAAGATAAAAATTGATCCTTCAATCTCTGTGGGTCACTTTTTTTCATAGAGTGTAAATTTGGCCTAATGTACAGAACAATCGTAGACCTACATTGCACTTGATTAGGTTTCAGAAATATGGCACATTCTGAGTAGCTCAGTAGGCACAGACATAGAAATATGGCACATTCTGAGTAGCTCAGTAGGCACAGACATATGACACGGTTAGTAAATACATGATTTTGGCAGTGGTGGGATTTGAACCCACGCCTCCATAGAGACTGGAGCCTAAATCCAGCGCCTTAGACCACTCGGCCACACTACCACACAGAGTTGCTGTTTCTGGGCTTTGATCTTCATGCCTAAT
This sequence comes from Benthosema pterotum, assembly GCA_039105355.1. Lineage (NCBI taxonomy): Eukaryota > Metazoa > Chordata > Actinopteri > Myctophiformes > Myctophidae > Benthosema > Benthosema pterotum. Next base: position 2,644,843 of record CM076986.1, read on the forward strand.
TTACAAAGGATAGCTTAATTAGGGAAAACAGGGAAAATGATAAAACTGTAGTTTGCAAAGTGAAGTGGACTGTAGTGTTAGCAGAGGATGGTTTCGATCCATCGACCTCTGGGTTATGGGCCCAGCACGCTTCCGCTGCCCCACTCTGCTCTGACATAAGCTAGATAAAAATTGATCCTTCAATCTCTGTGGGTCATTTTTTTTTCATAGAGTGTAAATTTGGCCTAATGTACAGAACATTAAGTCAAGTACAGACCAATCGTAGACCTACATTGCACTTGATTAGGTTTCAGAAATACGGCACATTCTGAGTCGCTCAGTAGGCACAGACATAGAAATATGGCACATTCTGAGTAGCCAGTAGGCACAGACATATGACACGGTTAGTAAATACATGATTTTGGCAGTGGTGGGATTTGAACCCACGCCTCCATAGAGACTGGAGCCTAAATCCAGCACCTTAGACCACTCGGCCACACTTCCACACAGAGTTGATGTTTCTGTGCTTTGATCTTCATGCCTAATTTACAAAGGATAGCTTAATTAGCGAAAACAACAGGGAATATAGCTGCAAGCAGCAATAAAACGGGATCAAGCAAGCAGCAATAAGGAGTAAGAACAATACGCACAAATAAGCCATAGAAACATGGGAGCCTGAACTTCAGAAATACATCAGGTAATTATGTGTGAGACTGACTCACATTGTAATCTGGTGTGACTGAGTGAATGATTGGTGAGCTGTGAGTGAGTGGTGAACTGAGCTATGAACTGTCATTAGTGACAACATGGCCGAATAGTGACAGTCAAACAGCCTTGCCCAGCCATGAGGCCCATAGGGCAGGTGCCTATCTCCTGTTTCTGTAGCATGAGGCAGCTTGATGTACAAGTACACCCTCTGGACATGACGCTAGTATGACACAGGGTCTTACCCCCAATCCATCCCTTGATTCTGAGTGCCAAGCAGGGAGGCATTGGATCCCGTTTTTAGAGCCTTTGGTATGACCCGGCCGGGAATCGAACCCCGGCCTCCCAGTCTCAGGGCGGACACTCTAACCACAAGGCCACTGATTTGGTGAATGAGTAAATGATTGGTGAGCTGTGAGTGAGTGGTGAACTGAGCTGTGAACTGTCATTAGTGACAACATGGCCGAATAGTGACAAAACACAACATGGCCGAATGGTGACAACCACCATTACATTGAGTTTTACCCTGGGTTACACATAGAACCATGAACTTAGATGTAGAAGACCACATGAGATTGTGCATGATTGACTCATATTACTAGGTGTCCGTGCCGGGATTTGAACCCAGGAACTCTCATTTCCAAGTCATGCGCTCTACCAATGAGGCTACCCAACAGACACAAGACGTACTGGAAACAACACACACATTCAGTGGACTGCTTGGTAAATGGTAAATGGTGCATTTATATAGCGCCTTTATCCAAGGCGCTTTACATAGATTGTGCATCACATTCACCCATTCACACACACATTCATACACTGATGGCAGTGGGACAGGGACACATCGACACTAACTCTGCAGGAGCCCGGGATCGAACCGGCAACCTTGTGGTTACCATCCGGTTACTCTACCTCTGAGCCACTACCGCTCCTTAAATATGCACAAATAAGCCATAGAAACATGGAAGAAATACATCATGTGATTGTGGAAACACAGCAGGGTTTTTGGAGACTCAGACTTTGTATTGTCAGCAGTGGGACTTGAACCCTCAATCTTGTGTTCCGAAGTCAGGCACCCTACCGACTGAGCTATCCTGGCACAATGATTTGCTTAGTTGTTGTCATCAATGAAACAACCCAACAACACGCCACCAAGCAGTAAGCAATATGAACAATATGCACAATTCAGCAGTCAGAGGGTGGAGCTTAGTGGTCAAAGTGACAAATGGAAACTAGAATATTCGCAATTTAAAAATTGCAAAGTGTGGTTGCCGTTGTCGCTTGCCCCCCGCAGCTCCCCCCCATATTGTCACTTGCCCCCCGCAGCCCCCCCCCCATACTGCACACTGCGGTGCAGTATGCCCCCCCCCCCCATACTGCAGTACAGTATGCCCCCCCCATACTGCAGTACAGTATGCCCCCCCCATACTGCAGTACAGTATGCCCCCCCCCCATACTGCACACTGCGGTGCAGTATGGCCCCCCCACACTGCGGTGCAGTATGGCCCCCCCATACTGCACATTGCGGTGCAGTATGGCCCCCCCACACTGCGCACTGCGGTGCAGTATGGCCCCCCCACACTGCGCACTGCGGTGCAGTATGGCCCCCCCACACTGCACACTGCGGTGCAGTATGGCCCCCCCCATACTGCACTTTCACTTTTTCACTTTTTAGAAACTTTATTTGATTCAGTCAAAGATTACATGGCAGTTAATCATCATTACGACAACTTTGTCAAATATTCAGGCAAAGCTTCAAAAACAGGTCACCAGTTACATAATGCATGAAATGAAATACAAATTACAAACAAAGGAAACATTTGTCACCGTATGCCCCTAATACACATGAACAGTGAGTAAATTCACATGAGGTCTTTTAGTAGGTCATACACCAAACCAGACTCCCCAACTTTCCACCGTTCGCTTACTTCTGTAATATTCAATTTGCGCTTGTCCATGAGGACGTAGTCACGGGCTATAGTCACGGCCAGTTTAGCCACTGACAGAGGAGGCATTGAAAATTTTTTAAAAACTAGGATATTTCGAGCCCTCCAAATTGCATCTTTTGTACAGTTTATTGCTGCCCACCATCTATCCCATAGTACATGTCTGTTACATTCTAATTCACCGTACATTATATCGTTTGCTGTGGGGTCTCTGTAGAGGTTGGTCAACCATGGCCTCAGCAGCATCCACACCCTCTGGGCATGTGGACACGACCAAAAGAGGTGTTTTACCTTTTCGTCCGTGTTACATGTGGCCCTTGGACACATGCTGCTTCTAGCACATCTCCTCCCATGTAAAAAGTCCCTTGTTGGGAGACAGCAATGTACTGAGCTCCAGGCAATGTCTTTGTGTATATTTAATAAAAATGGTGAGTTCACATTTCTCCAAATCTGGGTGCATTCTATATGGACAAATCTACCAACAGGCACCATTAATGTTATCTGCGGGGACAGAGCCTTTTCGATATTTTCCCGGCTTACCTTAAGTGCTGGCATTCTCCTTAAGTCTAATGACTTAAACATACAAAGTGCAATGTCATAGATGGCAGGTCTATTTTCTGCATGTGGCGTGTTTAGCGGGAGCCTTCTCCCAAATCTTCCCACTATCGCTTGACCCAACCAGAACTTAGCAAAGTAAGACCATAGAACAGTGTTATTACATGACATTACAGAACTCACAATTGGTGTCAGAAACAATGCTCGCAGTTTATTAGCCAAATCTGGCACTGCTTTCCCCCCTTTGTCCAAAGGTCGGTACATTATGTCCCTTTTTAACCTCTCCTGTTGAGAACCCCATAAAAACTGAAAAACTGTTCTCCTCAGAGGGGTTAGGAAGGACCTAGGCACTGGCAAGGTGGTTGCCAGGTAAGTTATTGAGGCCAATATTTCAGCTTTTATAATTAAAACTTTGCCAGTAAATGATAGTTCTCTTTCTTCCCATTTTAAGATCTTGCCCTTGATTTTTGGAAGGCGTGCCTCCCAATTAGCTTTTACCATATCATGGCCTATTTCGATGCCGAGGATTTTAATCCTGTCCTTTTTTTCCACAAGGCCCAAATTTCTTTTTTCCTCCCTCCAATAAGAGTATAAGCACTCACTTTTTGCTCTATTGAGCTTGGCCCCTGACGCCATAGAAAAACAATCACTCCAACTAAGTGCCTTATCTAGTGACCTATTGTCGGTAGAGAATATGGTCATATCATCCATGTACAGGGTGAGTTTTGCCTCCCTCCCACTACTTCCCGTACCGGAAGCCCGTTGATGGACCGGTCTTGCCGTAAAGCGCAAGCCAGAGGTTCCATGGCCAAAATAAAAAGAATAACGGACAGGGGGCAACCTTGTCTGACTCCAGACTCAACCTTGAAGGTATCTGTGCTGTTCCCATTAATGACAACTCTGCTGACACAGTCTTTGTGCAGCACATCAATCCAGGCCCGCATGGTTGGCCCAAAACCAAAGGCCTCTATTACAGCCTTTAAATAGGCATGATTAATTCTATCAAATGCCTTTTCTAGATCAAGGCCTGTAATACATAAAGGCACTTTTCTATCTGTAGAATACAAAAATGAGTCTCTGACCAGCGCCAGGCTGTCATTCATGGAGCGCCCTGGGACCACGCAGGTCTGCTCCTCTCCCACCACCTTTCCCACCACGCCTTGTAGCCTAAAGAAGAGGGCCTTGGCCAGAATTTTGCGGTCCACCCCCAACAGGGTAAGCGGTCTCCAATTTTTTATATCCTTTTTTTCACCTTTTTTAAAAAGCAAAGAGATTGTTCCTTCCCTTAAGGACAATGGTAGATGACCCAGGCAAAGGCTTTCATTAAATACTTGTATACTGCACACTGCGATGCAGTATGGGCTTCAGCCAGCAGGCGCCCTCGTTCCGTCCAACTCCCGACCCCGTTGGCAACTACACCATGGTACATAGCGTTGTACAAAACGGTTTTCACACCTGCTTGTATAGCAAGCACCATGCAGCTCTAATGAGTGCTCCATCTCTGGTGTGTGTGTGTGTCTACATCAGTTCCCATTGTTGTACAACCAGAGGAATATAATTAAAATAGAGCTTGGAATTGAAATGATAGTTTAATAATCTCTAATTAAAAGTGGAACGATACAGCTTAAAATTGGAACGATACAGTTTAATAATCTCTGACTAATATTGGAATGATACAGTTTGAAATTGTCGCAATACAGTTTACTAATCTAAAAATGGAACGATACAGTTTGTAATTGAAACAATATAGTGTACTATTCTCTGACTAAAATTGGAACGATACATCTTAAAATTGAAATGATAGTTTAATAATCTCTCACTAATATTGGAACAATACAGCTTGAAATTGGAACGATGTAGTTTACTACTCTCTGAGTAAAATTGGAATGATACAGTGTGAAATTAGAACAATACAGTTTACTAATCTCAGACTAAAAATGGAACGATACAGTTTGAAATTGGAATGATACAGCTAAATTGTTCGAATTTCAGTCAGAAAAGATTAGAACGATGCAGTGCTTTGTGCTTTACAGCAGTGGTTTCCAACCTTTTTGAAACCACGGCCCACGACCTAAAGGACCCACAATGCAATGCAATCTAGCTAGCCTGAAAAAAAAACCCACATATATTTATATATATTAAAGGTGTTGGCGTTAACACGTTAATGCGTTAACGCATTAATGCATTAATCTCGTGTTAACACAGCCGTGCGTTAATGGCGTCAAAAAAATTAACGCGAGATTAACACACTGACGATGGCTGTCCTCGGTGCGGCAGGCCACAGAAGTACTTTACGTCCACACACAAACACAGTGATGGTGTGTACAAAAAATGCAAACCGGCTTGTACAACAAACATTTGTTGTGCAAATCAAAAATCCAGCCAGAAAATCAGGCATGAGCATTTTTCAAACTGCTTAAAATGGCAGACACTCTGGGGGTGGAGCTTACCGGTCAATGTTACAGATGTGTTCCACATGAATCAAGGAACATGTAGAAACAAGTCCCATGATTTTTGGCCAAACGAGGCCCGAGTTATGGTTTTTCAAATGTTTCAGTTTCAAAGAATTGTTATAGCGCCCCCATTTGAGCAATTGGAGTAAGACTGGTTTTGCTGCTATTTGGCATCCCCCTCTACCAAACTGTAAAATCTCATAAACAGATTACTTTGCATGTGTAGATTAGGGATAATAGAAGAATTTTCACAAACAAGCAATTTTCATTGGCTCGTAAAAACATCATTTTTTTCACTGAAAACAAAATTCACACCCATTTCATGTTTGTATGGCTTCAAAGTTCATGTGTAGGTCATTGTTATGCATTTTGATCAAAGATTGTAGGAGAAGAGACATTTTAACTGTTTTACATATAATTCAAGATGGCGGTTCATCTAAAGGTCAGAGGTCAAAAGTAAGAATACAAAAGTTGTTCGGCATAAGCAGACGCATAAGTGAATATAAGTTACATTTCTGAGAGTCGAGCAGTTCATGAGTTATGAGTGTTTAAAGTTTGCAATTTCAGTTGAGTGCTATAGCGCCACCATTTGACCAGTGGTCACAGGCTTCGCATCATCACCGTTTGGCATCACCCTCTACCAGATTACCAATTTTCGCGAAAACCGACTGCACGGTTCAGCCAGAACAGCTATTTCTGGTGGAAGGAGGAAAAAAGAGACAAAAACAAGAAGGGATCAAGGTCCACTTCGTGGACTGCTTGATCCCTTAAAAATGATTGGACTGTAGTTTGCAAAGTGAAGTGGACTGTAGTGTTAGCAGAGGATGGTTTCGATCCATCGACCTCTGGGTTATGGGCCCAGCACGCTTCCGCTGCGCCACTCTGCTCTGACATAAGCGAGATGAAAATTGATCCTTCAATCTCTGTGGGTCACTTTTTCATAGAGTGTACATTTGGCCTAATGTACAGAACCTTAAGTCAATACAGACCAATCGTAGACCTACAATGCACTTGATTAGGTTTCAGAAATATGGCCCTGAGTAACTCAGTAGGCACAGACATATGACACGGTTAGTAAATACATGATTTTGGCAGTGGTGGGATTTGAACCCACGCCTCCATAGAGACTGGAGCCTTAATCCAGCGCCTTAGACCACTCGGCCACACTACCACACAGAAATGCTGTTTCTGTGCTTTGATGTTCATGCATAATTTACAAACGAGAGCTGATTTAGAGAAAACACAGGGAAATAAAGTGGACTGTAGTGTTAGCAGAGGATGGTTTCGATCCATCGACCTCTGGGTTATGGGCCCAGCACGCTTCCGCTGCGCCACTCTGCTCTGACATAAGCGAGATAAAAATTGATCCTTCAATCTCTGTGGGTCACTTTTTTCATAGAGTGTACATTTGGCCTAATGTACAGAACCTTAAGTCAAGTACAGACCAATCGTAGACCTACAATGCACTTGATTAGGTTTCAGAAATATGGACCATTCTGAGTAACTCAGTAGGCACAGACATATGACACGGTTAGTAAATACATGATTTTGGCAGTAGTGGGATTTGAACCCACGCCTCCACAGAGACTGGAGCCTTAATCAGCGCCTTAGACCAGTCAGCCACACTACCACACAGAAATGCTGTTTCTGTGCTTTGATGTTCATGCATAATTTACAAACGAGAGCTAATTTAGAGAAAACAGGGAAATATAGTGGACTGTAGTGTTAGCAGAGGATGGTTTCGATCCATCGACCTCTGGGTATGGGCCCAGCACGCTTCCGCTGCGCCACTCTGCTCTGACATAAGCGAGATGAAAATTGATCCTTCAATCTCTGTGGGTCACTTTTTTCATAGAGTGTACATTTGGCCTAATGTACAGAACCTTAAGTCAAGTACAGACCAATCGTAGACCTACAATGCACTTGATTAGGTTTCAGAAATATGGCCCATTCTGAGTAACTCAGTAGGCACAGACATATGACACGGTTAGTAAATACATGATTTTGGCAGTGGTGGGATTTGAACCCACGCCTCCATAGAGACTGGAGCCTTAATCCAGCGCCTTAGACCACTCGGCCACACTACCACACAGAAATGCTGTTTCTGTGCTTTGATGTTCATGCATAATTTACAAACGAGAGCTAATTTAGAGAAAACACAGGGAAATAAAGTGGACTGTAGTGTTAGCAGAGGATGGTTCGATCCATCGACCTCTGGGTTATGGGCCCAGCACGCTTCCGCTGCGCCACTCTGCTCTGACACAAGCGAGATAAAAATTGATCCTTCAATCTCTTTGGATCACTTTTTCGCATCGGGTGAGAATTTGGCATAATGTACAGAACATTTAGTCGAGTACAAACCAATCGTAGACCTACATTGCATTTGATTAGTTTCAGAAATACAGAACATTCTGAATAGCTCATAGAACCGATATATGACAAGGTTAGTAAATACATGATTTTGGCAGTGGTGGATTTGAACCCACGCCTCTATAGAGACTGGAGCCTAAATCCAGCGCCTTAGACCACTCGCCACACTACCACACAGAATTGCTGTTTCTGTGCTTTGATCTTCATGCCTAATTTACAAGGGATAGCTTAATTAGGGAAAACACAGGAAAATGATTGGACTGTAGTTTGCAAAGTGAAGTGGACTGTAGTGTTAGCAGAGGATGGTTTCGATCCATCGACCTCTGGGTTATGGGCCCAGCACGCTTCCGCTGCGCCACTCTGCTCTGACATAAGCGAGATAAAAATTGATCCTTCAATCTCTGTGGGTCACTTTTTTCATAGAGTGTACATTTGGCCTAATGTACAGAACCTTAAGTCAAGTACAGACCAATCGTAGACCTACAATGCACTTGATTAGGTTTCAGAAATATGGCCCATTCTGAGTAACTCAGTAGGCACAGACATATGACACGGTTAGTAAATACATGATTTTGGCAGTGGTGGGATTTGAACCCACGCCTCCACAGAGACTGGAGCCTTAATGCAGCGCCTTAGACCAGTCGGCCACACTACCACACAGAAATGCTGTTTCTGTGCTTTGATGTTCATGCATAATTTACAAACGAGAGCTAATTTAGAGAAAACAGGGAAATATAGTGGACTGTAGTGTTAGCAGAGGATGGTTTCGATCCATCGACCTCTGGTTATGGGCCCAGCACGCTTCCGCTGCGCCACTCTGCTCTGACACAAGCGAGATAAAAATTGATCCTTCAATCTCTTTGGATCACTTTTTTGCATCGGTGAGAATTTGGCATATGTACAGAACATTTAGTCGAGTACAAACCAATTGTAGACCTACATTGCATTTGATTAGGTTTCATAAATACAGAACATTCTGAATAGCTCAGTAGAACCGATATATGACAAGGTTAGTAAATACATGATTTTGGCAGTCGTGGGATTTGAACGCACGCCTCCATAGAGACTGGAGCCTAAATCCAGCGCCTTAGACCACTCGGCCACACTACCACACAGAATGCTGTTTCTGTGCTTTGATCTTCATGCCTAATTTACAAAGGATAGCTTAATTAGGGGAAACACAGGGAAAATGATTGGACTGTAGTTTGCAAAGTGAAGTGGACTGTAGTGTTAGCAGAGGATGGTTTTGATCCATCGACCTCTGGGTTATGGGCCCAGCACGCTTCCGCTGCGCCACTCTGCTCTGACACAAGCGAGATAAAAATTGATCCTTCAATCTCTTTGGATCACTTTTTTGCATCGGGTGAGAATTTGGCATAATGTACAGAACATTTAGTCGAGTACAAACCAATCGTAGACCTACATTGCATTTGATTAGGTTTCAGAAATACAGAACATTCTGAATAGCTCAGTAGGAACCGATATATGACAAGGTTAGTAAATACATGATTTTGGCAGTCGTGGGATTTGAACGCACGCCTCCATAGAGACTGGAGCCTAAATCCAGCGCCTTAGACCACTCGGCCACACTACCACACAGAATTGCTGTTTCTGTGCTTTGATCTTCATGCCTAATTTACAAAGGATAGCTTAATTAGGGAAAACACAGGGAAAATGATTGGACTGTAGTTTGCAAAGTGAAGTGGACTGTAGTGTTAGCAGAGGATGGTTTCGATCCATCGACCTCTGGGTTATGGGCCCAGCACGCTTCCGCTGCGCCACTCTGCTCTGTCATAAGCGAGATGAAAATTGATCCTTCAATCTCTGTGGGTCACTTTTTTTTCATAGAGTGTACATTTGGCCTAATGTACAGCACCTTAAGTCAAGTACAGACCAATCGTAGACCTACAATGCACTTGATTAGGTTTCAGAAATATGGCCCATTCTGAGTAACTCAGTAGGCACAGACATATGACACGGTTAGTAAATACATGATTTTGGCAGTGGTGGGATTTGAACCCACGCCTCCACAGAGACTGGAGCCTTAATGCAGCGCCTTAGACCAGTCGGCCACACTACCACACAGAAATGCTGTTTCTGTGCTTTGATGTTCATGCATAATTTACAAACGAGAGCTAATTTAGAGAAAACAGGGAAATATAGTGGACTGTAGTGTTAGCAGAGGATGGTTTCGATCCATCGACCTCTGGGTTATGGGCCCAGCACGCTTCCGCTGCGCCACTCTGCTCTGACATAAGCGAGATGAAAATTGATCCTTCAATCTCTGTGGGTCACTTTTTTTCATATAGTGTACATTTGGCCTAATGTACAGAACCTTAAGTCAAGTACAGACCAATCGTAGACCTACAATGCACTTGATTAGGTTTCAGAAATATGGCCCATTCTGAGTAACTCAGTAGGCACAGACATATGACACGGTTAGTAAATACATGATTTTGGCAGTGGTGGGATTTGAACCCACGCCTCCATAGAGACTGGAGCCTTAATCCAGCGCCTTAGACCACTCGGCCACACTACCACACAGAAATGCTGTTTCTGTGCTTTGATGTTCATGCATAATTTACAAACGAGAGCTAATTTAGAGAAAACACAGGGAAATAAAGTGGACTGTAGTGTTAGCAGAGGATGGTTTCGATACATCGACCTCTGGGTTATGGGCCCAGCACGCTTCCGCTGCGCCACTCTGCTCTGACACAAGCGAGATAAAAATTGATCCTTCAATCTCTTTGGATCACTTTTTTGCATCGGGTGAGAATTTGGCATAATGTACAGAACATTTAGTCGAGTACAAACCAATCGTAGACCTACATTGCATTTGATTAGGTTTCAGAAATACAGAACATTCTGAATAGCTCAGTAGGAACCGATATATGACAAGGTTAGTAAATACATGATTTTGGCAGTGGTGGGATTTGAACCCACGCCTCCATAGAGACTGGAGCCTAAATCCAGCGCCTTAGACCACTCGGCCACACTACCACAAAGAATTGCTGTTTCTGTGCTTTGATCTTCATGCCTAATTTACAAAGGATAGCTTAATTAGGGAAAACACAGGGAAAATGATTGGACTGTAGTTTGCAAAGTGAAGTGGACTGTAGTGTTAGCAGAGGATGGTTTCGATCCATCGACCTCTGGGTTATGGGCCCAGCACGCTTCCGCTGCGCCACTCTGCTCTGACATAAGCGAGATAAAAATTGATCCTTCAATCTCTGTGGGTCACTTTTTTCATAGAGTGTACATTTGGCCTAATGTACAGAACCTTAAGTCAAGTACAGACCAATCGTAGACCTACAATGCACTTGATTAGGTTTCAGAAATATGGCCCATTCTGAGTAACTCAGTAGGCACAGACATATGACACGGTTAGTAAATACATGATTTTGGCAGTGGTGGGATTTGAACCCACGCCTCCACAGAGAATGGAGCCTTAATGCAGCGCCTTAGACCAGTCGGCCACACTACCACACAGAAATGCTGTTTCTGTGCTTTGATGTTCATGCATAATTTACAAACGAGAGCTAATTTAGAGAAAACACAGGGAAATAAAGTGGACTGTAGTGTTAGCAGAGGATGGTTTCGATCCATCGACCTCTGGGTTATGGGCCCAGCACGCTTCCGCTGCGCCACTCTGCTCTGACACAAGCGAGATAAAAATTGATCCTTCAATCTCTTTGGATCACTTTTTTGCATCGGGTGAGAATTTGGCATAATGTACAGAACATTTAGTCGAGTACAAACCAATCGTAGACCTACATTGCATTTGATTAGGTTTCAGAAATACAGAACATTCTGAATAGCTCAGTAGGAACCGATATATGACAAGGTTAGTAAATACATGATTTTGGCAGTGGTGGGATTTGAACCCACGCCTCCATAGAGACTGGAGCCTAAATCCAGCGCCTTAGACCACTCGGCCACACTACCACAAAGAATTGCTGTTTCTGTGCTTTGATCTTCATGCCTAATTTACAAAGGATAGCTTAATTAGGGAAAACACAGGGAAAATGATTGGACTGTAGTTTGCAAAGTGAAGTGGACTGTAGTGTTAGCAGAGGATGGTTTCGATCCATCGACCTCTGGGTTATGGGCCCAGCACGCTTCCGCTGCGCCACTCTGCTCTGACATAAGCGAGATAAAAATTGATCCTTCAATCTCTGTGGGTCACTTTTTTCATAGAGTGTAAATTTGGCCTAATGTACAGAACCTTAAGTCAAGTACAGACCAATCGTAGACCTACAATGCACTTGATTAGGTTTCAGAAATATGGCCCATTCTGAGTAACTCAGTAGGCACAGACATATGACACGGTTAGTAAATACATGATTTTGGCAGTGGTGGGATTTGAACCCACGCCTCCACAGAGACTGGAGGCTTAATGCAGCGCCTTAGACCAGTCGGCCACACTACCACACAGAAATGCTGTTTCTGTGCTTTGATGCTCATGCATAATTTACAAACGAGAGCTAATTTAGAGAAAACAGGGAAATATAGTGGACTGTAGTGTTAGCAGAGGATGGTTTCGATCCATCGACCTCTGGGTTATGGGCCCAGCACGCTTCCGCTGCGCCACTCTGCTCTGACACAAGCGAGATAAAAATTGATCCTTCAATCTCTTTGGATCACTTTTTTGCATCGGGTGAGAATTTGGCATAATGTACAGAACATTTAGTCGAGTACAAACCAATCGTAGACCTACATTGCATTTGATTAGGTTTCAGAAATACAGAACATTCTGAATAGCTCAGTAGGAACCGATATATGACAAGGTTAGTAAATACATGATTTTGGCAGTCGTGGGATTTGAACGCACGCCTCCATAGAGACTGGAGCCTAAATCCAGCGCCTTAGACCACTCGGCCACACTACCACACAGAATTGCTGTTTCTGTGCTTTGATCTTCATGCCTAATTTACAAAGGATAGCTTAATTAGGGAAAACACAGGGAAAATGATTGGACTGTAGTTTGCAAAGTGAAGTGGACTGTAGTGTTAGCAGAGGATGGTTTCGATCCATCGACCTCTGGGTTATGGGCCCAGCACGCTTCCACTGCGCCACTCTGCTTTGACATAAGCGAGATAAAAATTGATCCTTCAATCTCTGTGGGTCACTTTTTTCATAGAGTGTACATTTGGCCTAATGTACAGAACCTTAAGTCAAGTACAGACCAATCGTAGACCTACAATGCACTTGATTAGGTTTCAGAAATATGGCCCATTCTGAGTAACTCAGTAGGCACAGACATATGACACGGTTAGTAAATACATGATTTTGGCAGTGGTGGGATTTGAACCCACGCCTCCACAGAGACTGGAGCCTTAATGCAGCG
>CM076986.1:2663197-2918197 GCA_039105355.1 Benthosema pterotum
CAAACCAATCGTAGACCTACATTGCATTTGATTAGGTTTCAGAAATACAGAACATTCTGAATAGCTCAGTAGGAACCGATATATGACAAGGTTAGTAAATACATGATTTTGGCAGTGGTGGGATTTGAACCCACGCCTCCATAGAGACTGGAGCCTAAATCCAGCGCCTTAGACCACTCGGCCACACTACCACAAAGAATTGCTGTTTCTGTGCTTTGATCTTCATGCCTAATTTACAAAGGATAGCTTAATTAGGGAAAACACAGGGAAAATGATTGGACTGTAGTTTGCAAAGTGAAGTGGACTGTAGTGTTAGCAGAGGATGGTTTCGATCCATCGACCTCTGGGTTATGGGCCCAGCACGCTTCCGCTGCGCCACTCTGCTCTGACACAAGCGAGATAAAAATTGATCCTTCAATCTCTTTGGATCACTTTTTTGCATCGGGTGAGAATTTGGCATAATGTACAGAACATTTAGTCGAGTACAAACCAATCGTAGACCTACATTGCATTTGATTAGGTTTCAGAAATACAGAACATTCTGAATAGCTCAGTAGGAACCGATATATGACAAGGTTAGTAAATACATGATTTTGGCAGTGGTGGGATTTGAACCCACGCCTCCATAGAGACTGGAGCCTAAATCCAGCGCCTTAGACCACTCGGCCACACTACCACACAGAATTGCTGTTTCTGTGCTTTGATCTTCATGCCTAATTTACAAAGGATAGCTTAATTAGGGAAAACACAGGGAAAATGATTGGACTGTAGTTTGCAAAGTGAAGTGGACTGTAGTGTTAGCAGAGGATGGTTTCGATCCATCGACCTCTGGGTTATGGGCCCAGCACGCTTCCGCTGCGCCACTCTGCTCTGACATAAGCGAGATAAAAATTGATCCTTCAATCTCTGTGGGTCACTTTTTTCCATAGAGTGTACATTTGGCCTAATGTACAGAACCTTAAGTCAAGTACAGACCAATTGTAGACCTACAATGCACTTGATTAGGTTTCAGAAATATGGACCATTCTGAGTAACTCAGTAGGCACAGACATATGACACGGTTAGTAAATACATGATTTTGGCAGTGGTGGGATTTGAACCCACGCCTCCACAGAGACTGGAGCCTTAATGCAGCGCCTTATTCCACTCGGCCACACTACCACACAGAAATGCTGTTTCTGTGCTTTGATGTTCATGCATAATTTACAAACGAGAGCTAATTTAGAGAAAACACAAGGAAATAAAGTGGACTGTAGTGTTAGCAGAGGATGGTTTCGATCCATCGACCTCTGGGTTATGGGCCCAGCACGCTTCTGCTGCGCCACTCTGCTCTGACACAAGTGAGATAAAAATTGATCCTTCAATCTCTTTGGATCACTTTTTTGCATCGGGTGAGAATTTGGCATAATGTACAGAACATTTAGTCGAGTACAAACCAATCGTAGACCTACATTGCATTTGATTAGGTTTCAGAAATACAGAACATTCTGAATAGCTCAGTAGGAACCGATATATGACAAGGTTAGTAAATACATGATTTTGGCAGTGGTGGGATTTGAACCCACGCCTCCATAGAGACTGGAGCCTAAATCCAGCGCCTTAGACCACTCGGCCACACTACCACAAAGAATTGCTGTTTCTGTGCTTTGATCTTCATGCCTAATTTACAAAGGATAGCTTAATTAGGGAAAACACAGGGAAAATGATTGGACTGTAGTTTGCAAAGTGAAGTGGACTGTAGTGTTAGCAGAGGATGGTTTCGATCCATCGACCTCTGGGTTATGGGCCCAGCACGCTTCCGCTGCGCTACTCTGCTCTGACATAAGCGAGATAAAAATTGATCCTTCAATCTCTGTGGGTCACTTTTTTCATAGAGTGTACATTTGGCCTAATGTACAGAACCTTAAAACATTTATTTTCCTATATTTTTGTCACCTGATAGGATGAAGAAGATGACCAGAAAACCTGCAGAGATGACCTTGTCTTCAGGTTAACCAATCAATATTTAATATGATTATATTTTTACAATTGTAATGTCCTGGGCAAGACACTGAACCCAAACTTGCAGGAAGGGCGAAATCAACTTGCGACTTAGGCAGACAGCTGTGGCTGATGGTAAATGAGTCGCAGCTGATAGTAAATGAGTCACAACGTATAGTCATGACCTAGTTCCACCTGCTGCAAAAAAAGGTTGGGAGGGGGAACCGCCCTCCCCCGACTTTTTCATCCGTCATGGCAGGTATCTTACATGCCGCGGCAGGTATCCTGTCGGTCGCGGCAGGTATCTGATCAGTTGCAGCAGCTATCGTATCGGTCGCGGCATGTATACTATCCGCTGTGGCCTGGTATCCTGTCGGTCGCGGCAGGTATCCTACATGACCCGGCAGGTATCCTATCCGTTGCAGCAGGTATTCTATCTGTCGCAGCAGGTATTCTATCAGTCACAGCACATATCCTACATGTTGCGGTCGCTATCCTATTGGTTGCGGCAGGAATACTATCGTTCGTGGCAGGTATCCTATCCGTCGCAGCAGGTATCCTATCGATCGCGGCATGTATCCTATCAGTTGCGGCAGGTATCATATCCGTCGCGGCAGGTATCCTGTATGTTGCGGTCGGTATCCTATGGGTCGCAGCAGGAATCCTATCGCTCACGGCAGGCATCTGATCGGTCGCAGCAGCTATCCTATCAGCCGCAACAGGTATCCTATCTGCTGTGGCCTGGTATCCTATCGGTCATGGCAGGTATCATATCGGTCGCGGCAGGTATCCTATCTCTCGCGGCAGGTATCCTATCGGTCACGGTTGCAAGATATCCTATCAGTCCTGACAGGTATCCAATCGGTCGCAGCAGCTATCCTATCGGTCGCGGCAGGTATCTTACATATAGCTGCAGGTATCCTATCCGTTACAGCAGGTATCCTATCTGTCGCAGCAGGTATCATATCGGTTGCGACAGGTATCGGTATCATATCGATCGTGGCTGGCAGGTATCGGTCCCGACAGGTATCCTATCGGTCACGGCAGGTATCATATGGGTCATGCCAGGTATCCTATCGCTCACGGTAGGTATCCTATCTGTTGCAGCAGGTATGCTACAGTACATGTCACAGCAGGTATCCTATCTGACGCGGCAGGTGTCCTATTGGTTGCGGCAGGTATCCGATTGGTCCGCGCAGGTATCCTATTGGTTGAGGCAGGGGTCCTACCCTTCACGGGAGGTATCCTATGCCTTGGGTTTACAGACGTCTGCCTCTGTCACAAATTGATTTTGCTAGTCTCTCCCAAGTTGCTCCCGATGTGCAGGTTGGTAGCTAGCTAAATGAGCGGTGCGCTGGTCATAGACAAGCGCATAGCAAGTTCATTCAGGAAACCTCAGTGCAGTCGCTGCCGGCCCTTTAAAGGGCCGCCTCAGCATCACATTCACATGATTGACTTCATCCAATCACAGGCTCTCACAGGCTATTTAAACTGTAAGTTTGTATTGCTCTTCCTGCTTGCTTGCTGCTGCTGCTGCTCACTCTGATACTGCTGTTCTGCTATGCTTAATCATTTTGCTGCTAACCCTCCTCCACCCCAGCTACCACCTGTAGATTTGGATCTGCCCTTTGGGTACGGGGGATTCGGAGTCCTTAAGGTCAGGACTGTTGCGCTTGATCTGAGTACCCAAAAAGCAGATCCAATTCATCCGCCAAACCATGATAAATATATTGCTTATTTTATATTCAATAAATGAATATTAAACCCTTCTTGAGTTGTCCTGACTGAACCAAGTTGGTAGCTTGGTTTCTGTCGCCATCGGTTTGTGTGTGTGTGTGTGTGTGTGTGTGTGTGTGTGTGTGTGTGTGTGTGTGTGTGTGTGTGTGTGTGTGTGTGTGTGTGTGTGAATGGGTGAATGTTACATATTCATTCTGAAATGTATGAATACTGCTCTTGTATTTTCAGGATCCACTGAGAAACTCCCAGAGATTAGAATTGCACTTCTGGGATATAAAAACTCAGGGAAGAGTTCATCAGGAAACACCATCCTGGCTTCCGAATCAGAGCAGTTTGGTTTAGAGACAACAGATCAGTGTGAGAAGAGACAGGGAGACGTAGTAGGAAGAAATGTCACTGTGGTTGATACCCCAGGATGGTTTCATAATGACCCTCTAAACAGAACATCTGAGCTGACCAAACAGGAGATAATTCTTAGTTCATCCCTGTGTCCTCCAGGTCCACATGCTCTCCTCCTGTCTATAAGAGCAGGAGTGTCACGTAGAGCTGATTGCTATAAATACATGGAGGAACACATGCAGCTTCTCGGTGAGACAGTTTGGGATAATACTATGTTACTGTTCTCCTATGGAGACCATCTAGCAGGTAGATCCGTTGAGCAGTACATTGAGAGTGAAGGAGAGGCTCTCCAGAGGCTGCTAGATAAATGTGGGAAGAGGTATCTTGTCTTCAACAATAAGATCAGGGACGATGACACTCAGGTCAGGGAGCTGTTAGAGAAGATAGAGGAGATGGTGGCAGGAGAGAACGGAGGCTGTTTTGAGATGGACAGAACAGTGTTAGAGGAGACTGAGAAGCAAAGGAGAACCCAGGATGAGGGAGCAACACGACGACAGATGGAGGTGAAGAAACAACGAGAGAGCATCAGATCAAAGATGGGTGCGTCATTGTTTACACTGGAATCACTTATGCCACGCACTTCTCAGATACACAGCTAACAAATTCACAGTAAAGATAAAACAAAGTAATAATCATTGTTGCTCAATAATGCGTTACAAATAACGTGTTACTGTAATTGCAATAATTTCGCAAGTTATAAAACCCGTTATTTTTAAATATTCTGTAACACCGTTGCCGTTACTAAACAGTCTGTTATGCTGTTATTCTTCCGTTATTTTTCATCCATACAACATACAATCTTGGGGGAGATTGAGAAGAGCGGCCAGTCTGCTTGTTACAGTCAGCAGATCTCCAAACCAATACAAATACGCTAAAAGCTGTGCTGTTTACATCCAAATAATGTCACTTCTTTGGTTTGGCGCGGATGTACTACCAAAGTGTAATCACCGCTACTGGGAAACACACACACACACACACACACACACACACACACACACACACACACACACACACACACACACACACACACACACACACACACACACACACACACACACACACACACACACACACACAAACAAACAGATGTTTCCTTCTTCTATTCCAGGTGATGACCTCCATCTGTCAGAGATGCGAATTACACTTCTGGGAGCTAAAGCATCAGGGAAGAGTTCATCAGGAAACACCATCCTGGGTTCAGAATCAGAGCAGTTCAGTTTAGAGACAACAGATCAGTGTGAGAAGAGACAGGGAGACGTAGCAGGAAGAAATGTTACTGTGGTTGACACTCCAGGATGGTGGAGAAATTACTCTCTAAACATAACATCTTAGTTTATCTCTGTGTCCTCCAGGCCCACATGCTCTCCTCCTGGTTATAAGAGCAGATAGGTCACGTCCAGCTGATTGGTATAAAAACATGGAGGAACACATGCAGCTTCTCAGTGAGACAGTGTGGGATCACATTATGTTATTGTTCTCCTGGGGAGACCTTCTAGCAGGTAGATCCATTGAGCATTTCATTGAGAGTGAAGGAGAGGCTCTCCAGAGGCTGGTAGATAAATGTGGGAACAGGTATCATGTCTTCAACAATGAGATCAGGGATGATGACACTCAGGTCAGGGAGCTGTTAGAGAAGATAGAGGAGATGGTGGCAGGAGAGAAAGGAGGCTGTTTTGAGATGGACAGAATCGTGTTAAAGGAGACTAAGAAGAAAAGGAGAACCCAGGATGAAAGAGCAACACGACGACAGATGGAGGTGAAGAAACAACGACAGAGCATCAGGCCAAAGATGGGTAGGTCATTATTTACACTGAAATCACTTCTGTCTCTAACACACTTCACAGATACACAGACACAGCTGGACTGTTGATCACCATGACAACAAATCACCACATTCACAGTAAGATAATACAAAGTAACAATACATGTTTTTTTTTTACATACTTCCTACTTAAAGTAGTAATTATAAAATCTGTATTTGTGTGTTGAGAGTGAAAGGGAGAAAGAAACATCACTATTCTCTGTTCACCAATCACAGCACAGGAGTTGTACCTGGTGAATGTTCATCTGAACTTTGAGTGAACTCTATTACTGTTCATTGACACTTCGGCTCAGAATGACCATAGACCATTTCTTGCAAAGTTTTTGCATGTTAGCATGGCGGTGTGGCTCTGCTCGTGTGATATCAAATCTATGTAACGAGACATAGGTCTGATATCACCTTTGATATCTCAGATTTCTGTGTCTCGGCACCGAGACACAGCTCTGATATCAACAACCCCCCCCCCCCCCCCCCCCCCCCCCCCCCCCCCCCGAGCAGAGCCTAGCATAAACACATTACAACATCATTCCAAATACACACTGAACATATCACAGACCAAAGAACACATAATGATCACAGATACCCATAGCAGAACTAGACACCACAACATGCTACAATCCACAAATCATCTCATAATCAGCCACTCAGAACTAGTGCCACAGGTAGGAAGCGGGGGAGGTGGAGAAAATTTAAACCCTTACATCTGAACAGGGACATGGAGACAACTAGCAGAAAGGCTGAGAACAGAATGCCTGCTTATAAAGAACACCTGATTGAATGTGGGCGTGAGTGACTTGCTGACAGCCAATGAGAGTGAGGGGAGTTGACATGGAGAGAGACTGCTGATTTAAAGAAACAGAATGAAAACTAACTGAGAATGAGGAGTATAATAAAATAACCATTATGCCCTCTGTGCCTCCATGAACTAAGGCGCTGCATGTCTCATTCTTATATTCCAGGTCATGACCTCTATCTGTCAGAGATGAGAATTACACTTCTGGGAGCTAAAGCATCAGGGAAGAGTTCATCAGGAAACACCATCCTGGGTTCGGAATCAGAGCAGTTTAGTTTAGACAGAACAGATCAGTGTGAGAAGAGACAGGGAGACGTAGCAGGAAGGATTGTCACTGTGGTTGACACTCCTGGATGGTTTGTTGGTGACCCTCTAAACCTAACATCTGAGCTGATCAAACAGGAGATAGTTCTTAGTTCATCTCTGTGTCCTCCAGGTCCACATGCTCTCCTCCTGGCTATGAGAGCAGGAGTGTCCTGTACAGCTGATTGGTATAAAAACATGGAGAAACACATGCAGCTTCTCAGTGAGACAGTATTGAATCACACCATGTTACTGTTCTCACATGGAGACTATCTAGCAGGTAGATCCATTGAGCAGTACATTGAGAGTGAAGGAGAGGCTCTCCTGAGGCTGGTAGATAAATGTGGGAACAGGTATCATGTCTTCAACAATAAGGTCAGGGACGATGACACTCAGGTCAGGGAGCTGTTAGAGAAGATAGAGGAGATGGTGGCAGGAGAGAACGGAGGCTGTTTTGAGATGGACAGAGCAGTGTTAGAGGAGACTGAGAAGAAAAGGAGAACCCAGGATGAGGGAGCAACACGACGACAGATTGAGGTGAAGAAACGAGAGAGCATCAGGCCCAAGATGGGTAGGTCATTATTTACACTGAAATTATATGTATCGCTAACACACTTCTCAGGTAGACAGGACTAAAGTCTTTGTGCTCTTATGGCACCAACATGTGGAACGCCCTACCAACAGTCATTAGGACATGCAAGTCTCTTGACTCCTTCAAAACCTCTCTGAAAGGGTACCTCCCAACCAGGGGCGTAGCCACGGGTCGGCTGAGGTGGGCTGAGAGAGAGCCTCTAGTTATAATGGATGATTTGCGGGCACTGATCACCCATTATAATGCAAATGAGGCTTTTCATTCACCCTTTGTTTCTAAACCAGCCAGATCGTTATCATTTGGCTTCTGTGCAGACAATAGCACTTGTTTCTGTGGGGGGACTTCCACAAGGATTTTCTAAACAGCTGTGAAAAGTTACCTCTGGTCTGTTCGAGTGAAAGAAAATCTGTCATGATGAGCAGACACATAAGTAACTAATTTATAAATGGCTGTTTTAGATTTTGATTTTTTTTTTCATCCTGATTCGGTGGGTTTTATGATAACAATAAACAAATTAATACTTGAAATCATTTACAATGTGAACACTGAATCTAATTAATGAAAGTTCAGGTTTCTGAATGGAATTGTGGAAATAAACAAACCATTCCATGATATTCTATTTTTGGGAATGGTACTGTATATCAATTTACAGTGGATGTAACTATTTGATTTCCATCTCATTTTCATAAAAACACATTCAAATAAATACATAAATAATAACAACATTAGGTTCCAATGTTGGTGTATTTGGTTGTATTCCTGCAAATATGGCTGCCAGTAAAGCTCATGGTTAATTCATAGCATTAAATCTGTCCCAAATCACCCTCATACAAACAGACACGAGATGCAGATGCATAAATGCAGACATGAGATGCAGGTCTTCATAGTGAATAACCCCTACACAATCACAATTACAACCAATGTAAATATTGCATGATTGTGGCACAAATAATAAAACCAACCCCCACCGTGTCTTTAAGGTTCTTCCACAACTCAGGAAAGTCTGATGAAGATAAAGATACGGGAAGCAGATAAATATCTGAAGACGGTGAGGTCTGAGTTCATTTACAGAGTCTCAGAGCCCAATCTGAAATCTGTAATGGACAAACTTTTGGATAAGGAGGCAATCAATGATGGAGAGATGGAGGCGGTCAGCGGGGAAAGAGACAGGGCAGACAAAGCACGGGCACTTATTGACCTTGTGAGGAAGAAGGGTAACAAGCCAAGTTCAGAAATGATGGACATCCTTCAGCAGGTGGATTTTAATCTCAGTAAACTCCTTTATGAATATTACAGCGTCCTCCAGGAGGCAGAAGCTCAGGCAGAAAATATAATTCAGAGAGAAAGCGAGGAGAGCAAACTCAGGGCAGAGCAGGAGATGAGGGAGAGGTTAGAGAAGGAGCTTAAGGAGTCTCTGAAAAAGAAAGATGAAACCATCCGGGAGCTTAATGCACACATCGGTGAGATTGAGGACAGATTGGCTGATCTCGAGAAGCAAATTAGGGAAGAGAGGGATGGAGAGAAGAGAAGAGAGCTGGAAGAAGAGCTGAGGAGGGAGTCAGAGAGAAAGGAAAACATGGAGAGACAACTGGTGGAGATTAAAGAGGAGAGAGAGAGAGAGAAGAGAGAGATAGAGGAGAGACACAGGCAAGAACTGGAGGAGATGAGGAAGGTCTGTGAAGCCAGGATGGAAGTAGAGAGAGATGTGATGAAGAGAATCCTCCCTGAGATGGTCAACAACACCATGACCTCAAGGATAGATATGCAGATAGGGTTAGAGCGACAACTGGTGGAGAAGAACAGAGAGATGGAGGAGAAGAACAGAGAGATAGCAGGCCTGAGAGAAGAGTTGTTAGCAGAAAGGAAAGCAAAGTCACCATGGAGGATATTTCCATGCTGTTTACGCTAGAATTATATTGCTAGGATCCTTAATTAGTAGGATGTTGGTAGGAGACAACAGGGCATAGTAGGTTGTTGGTAGGAGACAACAGGGTGTCAATTAGCACATAAGTCTATGCTTGTAAAATACTCTATAGATTTGCCTTCGTTGATTATGAATATTGATTACGAGTGACACAGCATTAGTGTAACATAACACTACACCGTGACCATTCAAGATTGTTTTTGTTTTGTTTTTTTCATGTCAAAGCCTTGATTCAAGAAGATAACAATGGTAAAGTTGCATGTTGAACTAAAGTTTGCCACATGTCTAGTCATTAAAAAAAGACAAACCTGTTTCCATGTTTTATTTTATTTTATTTTAAATCAAACTGTCATTGTTGATATAATACCATTCTGTTTACATGTGTTGTGATTTAATAGTAATAATAATTAATGACCAGTAAAGAGGCAACTGTCTTATACCATGAACATTTTGATGAACTATCAGCCGATCCCTGACATTACAAAAGTTGGGAACCCACAGTCATCTGGTCATAGAGACTACAGTCAGCTGGTCTTAATGACTAGACTACAGTCATCTGGTCTTAAAGGAGTGCTTCGCCGGTATGGAATGTCTTTAAATGCTGTACAACGGCATCAAAATATGTGAAAAAATATATAAATGTAAAAAAAAAAAGCCACACGGTGGCGCCAGAGAAAGTATATTCTGTGCTTGCCTTGGGGCTTCGGCGAAGTATCCCTTTAAATACTAGACTACAGTCATCTGGTCTTAATGACTAGACCAGACTACAGTCAGATGGTCTTAAAGACTAGACTAGTCTCTCTCTCTCTCTCTCTCTCTCTCTCTCTCTCTCTCTCTCTCTCTCTCTCTCTCTCTCTCTCTCTCTCTCTCTCTCTCTGACCTACAATATTTGTATGCATTATTTATATGACATATAACTTGTTCAAACAAAAAAAATATATATATAGCACTGTTGTACTTTCACTGTAGAACATTTTGCATTCCAGCCTTGTACTTGGAGCAGAGCAATTCTAGATGGTAGTATCGATACTTTCACTGAAGTAAAACAAACCATTGAGCAGTTTTACCTTCACTACATGGTGATTGGAAGGTACCGAATGCTGTAGAGGAACGGGGGTGTTCTGCTGCTATGTGTTTGCTTGGTGCCTGAAACGTTGTGTGTTGAATTGTATTGAATAATTGTATTGAAAATAAGTTTGAACAAACAAAACATTATACAATTATACTGTAGATCAACACCATGGCCTTTTGGTTTGTATTTGCTGTGGGTTAATCCTTGGTTTGTTCCAGCTGTTTAGAAGCAACCATGTTGCTACAGGAGAACAGCCCAAGTTCAGTTTAACAGTTACATTGCTGCTGACGTAGATATACTGCCAGGGGCGGATTGGCACATATTTTCCCACCGGACAATTTTGCCTTTGCCAGGCCACCCTGGTGGGGGCAGCTGGTTAACCAGATGTAACTCTTTGAGAGCGTAAAAATGAAACCAAATGGACCCGCAAGGGTCCATTTGGTTTCATTTTTTACACCCTCAAGAGTTATAATATTCATCATGTTCTATTATATCAAGTGAATTTTTAGGACACTCATTTAAAATGACCTGAAGCAAGTGTATTAGTTGTTTCATACTAAAGCATACGTGAGATGAATGTTAGACCTCAAAACGGCATGGAAACATGTTATAATTGAATTAACGTGAAATGCAATGACAATTCTGACCATTATTACCTCAGTCTTCCTGGCCGTTAGCTTAATTAGCTTAATATGCTAAAGGTTGTAATCTGATAAGTGCCTCTAGTTTGGTAAATATGCGATGCCCGCCGTCATTAAGAGATTGCGGACTTCGCGTGAATTTGAGCTCAAATAACAGCCAGGTTGCATTCCACATAACATATTAGTAGCCACGTTCTATTAGTGAATCACATACAATATCAAAACATTTGTGTCTAAATGGCGTTTTTAGAGCCGGAACTACGTCACTATTCTCAGAGGAAATACAGAGAGGGAGGACAAAAGTGTTCTACCATCCGCATACGGGACAGGAATACAAAATCAAAAAATCTAAATTTCATTAACTGTAACACTACTCATGTGGTGTATATGTTGAAATGTCCCTGTGGTATGATCTATGTTTGGCAAACCAAACGTAATTTAAAAATATGTATAGCAGAACACAAGGCAGCCATTAGGCATGGCAACATGGACTGTACAATAGCCAGGCATTATAAAGAGAGAGGCTGCGTTCACATATAAATGGCCTGACATGGCGTGGTGATAGAGAGCCATATGGGCCAGGTCCTCGATTTCCCACAATGCTTTGCAGGATCTGGGTGGTGGCTAAGACGCAATGAGGATATCCTCACATCTGAGTGTAGTTTTCTAATGCACCATATCTCCTGGTGCATTAATTTGAATAAAAAAAACGAAATCACATCTGCACAAACCCTGCCTGGTGCATAAATAACAATCAGCCCCTAATATAATAATATAATTTCCCTAAAACACTCAATAAAGCACCTCAGTGCTGTCAATTCTGTGCATAATCCTATCTGAATCCAGTCTCTTTCACTCGCTTGCCAACAGAAAAAAAAAAAACTACAATCTCTATCTTCCTCGAATCCTTGCTTCTCTCCTATTGGTATCTGTGTGAACCACGTGGTGAAGGGGGCGTGGCCTGACATACTGACATACCGTTGCTCTGACTACAAGCTGATAGAAGCCAATTTGATTGGTGCCTGCCCCCCCTGCCCCCCCCTCCCCTCCCCCACACACAGCACCTTGTAGGCATGTCACCATATGTCAAGCACTCCCACTCCGGGCGGGCTTTATAAGCAAACCAATACGAGATTGTGGAGTAACCTGAGACGTTTAGGATACCAAGGGGTGGAGTTTCACTTGTAGTCCCCTGTATGGCCCTGAATGGGACAGCACTGCACAAGTTGGAGACTCCAATTTAGGCACTGATGTCCCAGTTTGATGACCAGACTGGTGACATCAATAGCATATTTGATTAAATGTACATGGTGGGCCCTATTGTATGGTGTTGTCCACTGACAGTTAGGAGTCTTGTATTGAGTTGTGCTTGAAATGTACTGTAATTATCCAAACTGTCAATACAGTTTTTAATCATCCAATCAATCTGTCAGCCAATCTGTCAATTCCATTTAAACAAATCTGAAACTGATTCTGTTTGTAGACAGAGGAGGATTGTGTCCTTTGAGGAAAGGTTGATTATTGAAGTGAGCAAGTGGAAAAACCTCTAAGATAAAACAGACCCCTTGTATCACAAAAGTGATGCAAGAGATACTGCATTTCGGGCTCGCCTATAACTAGGCGAGAGTGGTAAGTTAAATATAAGATCAATATAGCCTGACGCAGGGTTATTATAGGCTAGTTATAGATTTTTCAATTCAGTTTAGGTTTAGTTAGTTTTGACATTTTATTTTCTAATTAAGTTAGTTTTAGTTCATTTTTAGAGCAGATGTGCAAGTCTTTATTATGGTGAAAATATGTATAGTCATAGTTAGTTTTAGTTTAGTTATAGTTTTTGTTATTTTATTTCCTTCCGTGCTTGGGTTGTCAGGTATAGGCTTAAAAATGTGCCAAAGTAGGTTGGCCAAAGTATTCAACCCTTGCTTTGAGTTTCTTAGTAGATTGGATGATTGCACTCTCTCACAAGAGGTGCACCAGAACAAAATTTTTACCCCCAGTGTTATGGAACTCAGTAGTGGATAGAAGATCTAGAAGCAGCTCCTCCTCATGCTGGTCACCAACACATTTTGGATTTAAAAGCTTTATAAAAAACTAAAAATAAGGGTATTTGGGGGATAATTTCAGTTTTAGTTCGTTTTCTGAACCCACATTACAGCTTTAGTTTAGTTATCATTTTTCGCCATTCATTTAAGACTTTCTCAGTTTCAGTTAACTCAAATGTTTTTTGAATTTTAGTTTTCGTTTCTTAGTTAGTTTTATTTAACTATTATAACCCTGGCCTGGCGTACACGGACAAGATGCCATGGGTAACAGAATCATGCCACCAAGTGAGAGTATGGGCATGATGTTAAATAGGTTTGTTCCAAAATGCAGAAAATCTGTAGCAGTGAATGATTTGAATATCAGAAATAAAACACCTTTACTGTAGGCTGGCCTTCTTGACACAAAATATAAATCATTGCTCATATTTTGTTAATCTGGGCAGGCATATGCCCAACACAGGCTCGCCTGCAAATAAAAACGATTCAAAATAAATCAAGTATAATATATCAGAAAAAAATTAAACCCGTATTCTTCCAGGTCAATCGCGCATATGGGCTACTGTATGTCCCCCATTCAGGCGCGCATATAGGTTACTATACCTGCCCCCTTCACCCGTGCGTAATAGGCTACTGGATGTGCCCCAGTCACATGCGTGTATAGGCTACTGTACGCACCCATTACGCGAGAGCATAGACGAGAGCCAGCAAAATCGTTTTGGGACCCGAGCACACCCGAGACTGCGGGTGTGTCCGTCGGGAAACGGGCGCCGGTTTCCCACAATTTACTTAATAAATATATACATAAGTTAATTTTGGTATTATTTACATGATTGAATTTAAGTTGACAGAAAGATAATACAATTAAGGGAATACTAAACTAGTTGTAGTTTGTAACTCTTTCCTATGGGAGTTACCGTAAAATACCAAATAACAGCCCTTACTCAAATACCCGCCCACTACCAAATAACGGCCCACGTTCCGACACAATTTTGCGTAATAACGGCCTCGTCCAAATAACCGCCCTCGTCCAAATAACCGCCCATGAGCCGTTATTTGCAAATTTAGTCAGCTGTCCTTGTTTATATTGTTATATGTAGGCATACAGCGTGTTGACTTTGCAGATATCATGCTGCGTGCAGTCGCGTGATACAACAGCGCACTGCACGCAGTGCACAACAGCGCAACACTCACATCCCCAGAATAAATCACTCACTGTCATGCTCAGCTTATTATGCACAAAAATGTTTTCATTCCGTTGCATATAATCTCTATCAAGGGTGCATCCACAGTGCCTTGTGAATGTGAGCTTGTAGATCACACACGCAGTAACCACGAATCAAAGAAAAGTACTACTACTCACAGCACACCGCCTCCTTCAGCATCGCAATGGGTCGCTAAATATTGAGATTTTACAGCTCTCTAATTCTGAGAATTCTTAACCGATTCTTATTTAATTGAAGTGTTATGGACAGAAATGTCGCCAGCTGTGCAGCCTACACTATTAATAAGTTTCATTTGTGCCAGCCGCTCCGGGATATACGCAAATGATTGCTATAAATCAAAGTTGTATCTGTAGTCTATACAGTTTATAATGTATGGATTTGTCCGCATTGCTTCTCTTCGCAGCTTTGCGAAGAGAAGCGCAACTTTAGCTGCGGTCCAGGGACCACCAGTGGAAACCAAATGGACCCGCAAGGGTGTCCATTTGGTTTTGACTGATGGTCCCTGGACCACCCTGGTTTAAATCAAATGTATAGGCTATATTCTGTGAAGTCTTACTGTCATTCCATGTAGCCTATAGATTATGATTTCTATGTGCATATACCGGTAGGCTATTCAATTTTATGGAGCGAGATGCAAACATCGGCTCGTTCAAATGTAGTTCACGTATAGGCCTATTCTAGATAGATTCTATAAAACGGTAGATAGATTGCAATTATAATAAGCGTGTCAACACAGAGGTGTGTAACCACCACATGATTGAACAAAGCTGCAAAACGGAGCGGTGCGGACAAATCCATCAATTATAAACTGTATATATACAGTCTATAATCAATGGCAGCTTTGTTCAATCATGCATGTGGTGGTTACACACCTCTGTGTTGACACGCTTATTATAACTCGGATGGCAAAAGGGCTCGTTTGATGGGCGGAGGGAGGAAAAAACTAGCGGTGGTGAGTGAGGAGCTCAAAACTACCCTGTGTCAATGGATCCACCACACCCGTGGACAGAACCTACGAGTCTCAAGGAAAAAAATGATTCGACTGAAGGCGAAGTCCTTGTTCTCCACCGTGGGTGATAAGAGAGATGGGGAGGTGTTTTTGGCGACTACTGGGTGGCTCAACAGATTCCTCCGACGTAACAATTTTTCACTCCGGAGGAGAACAACGGTTGCTCAGAAAGATGCTCCCACTGATAAGATTATAAACTTCATCAACTTTCCTGGGCACCAGATAGAGACCAAAAAGATCCCGGCAAAGAATATCATCGCCATGGACGAAACGGCAGTGTGGTTTGACATGGTGGGCGGAGCTCGAACCATTTCTCTTAAAACCACCGGTCACGAGAAAGCCCGCGTCACAGTGGCTTTAGCAGCCAAAGCAGACGGCACGAAATTAAAGCCCTTCATCGTGTTTAAAGGGGCCGTCCGTGATGTCAAGTCCATGCAAGGCATCCTCGGCGCCGTGATAACCTCCTCCAAGAATGGGTGGTTCAACGATGAGCTCACTAAGGAATGGCTCCAGAAGGTGGTGGGTAAATTCCACTTCGGACCGAGGCTGTTGGCATGGGATTCCTACCGCTGCCACATCAGCGAGGCCACCAAAGTAGAGCTGAGGAAGGGGTACCGCGTTACAATGGCTGTCATCCCTGGAGGCTGTACTAAATACATCCAGCCTCCTGATGTGGTGTGGAACGGGCCATTTAAAGCACAGCTCCGGGAGTCATATGACAGCTGGATGGCAGGTGACGAAGACAAGTCCTACACCAAGTCAGGGAACTTGAGAGCCCCTTCTCGTCGTCTCCTCGTCGACTGGGTTCTGCGAGCCTGGGACGCCCTGGATCGGGACACTATCGCCAACTCCTTTAAGGTAGGTGTGTGTGTGTGTGTGTGTGTGTGTGTGTGTGTGTGTGTGTGTGTGTGTGTGTGTGTGTGTGTGTGTGTGTGTGTGTGTGTGTGTTCTGTGGATGAGGGATGAGGTGAGCCAACTGACCACGTGGTGTGGAAACAACAACCTCCTTCTCAACGTGGAGAAGACGAAGGAGATCATCGTTGACTTCCGGAGAGCGCATACCCAGCACTCCCCACTGAGCATCAACGGAACTGCGGTGGAGAGAGTGAAGAGCACCAAATTCCTCGGTGTGCACATCACAGAGGATCTCTCCTGGAACACCAACACCACATCGCTGGCCAAGAAGGCACAGCAGCGCCTCTACTTCCGCCGCAGACTGAGAAGAGCCGGAGCCACCGTCCCCATCATGTGCTCCTTCTACCGCGGCACGATCGAGAGCATCCTGACCAGCTGCATAACTGTGTGGTTTGGCGGGTGCACGGCATCCTGCAGAAAGACCTTGCAGCGCACAGTGAGAGCAGCTGAGAGGATCGTGGGTGTCCCCCTCCTGTCCCTGCAGGACATCTACACCACACGTGTGACCCGCAGGGCGCTACAGATTGCAGGTGACACCACCCACCCTACGCACGGCTTCTTCAATCTTCTCCCATCGGGGAAGAGACTGAGGAGCCTCCGGGCAAGGACTTGTAGACTGAACGACAGTTTCGTTCACCAAGCCGTCAGGATGCTGAATTCCCTGCCGCTGCTATCTCGCACTGAGCACCTGCCGCTACCCCCTCCCACGGCACACGCACAGGCACGCACTCGCTGAAAGCCAGAACAAGAACACTTGTACGCACACTCTGGCTTGTACGCCCACTTCGTACACACACGCTGGACTCAACTACCCCCCCACACACACATGCACACACATACACTCATATGCACAACTCACACACAACCAGAAGGACTGTACCGAATCCGCTGCTATCCCTATCCCCCCCTGCACATGTACAGCGATACCCCTACAGTAATACCCCTACTGTCATAGTTGTCATAACCTAGCCGTTAGTATAGTAGTGCGTAGTTGTAGTATGCTTAGTTTTAGTAGTATGTCTTAGTATGTTTAGTGTTTTAGTATATTTAGTATGTCTTAGTATGTTTAGTATGTTAGATGTTTTTTTTTAGTCTTAGTTTTCAACTCTCACTACTTGCCACTTTATTAGTATATTTATACCTGGTCGTAGCTTAGCACCTTCACCCCACTTTATACTGCTACAGTTGCACCTTAATACTCTAGTCTGTTGCACTATACGTCACTTACTGTTCTTGTATTGTTTGTAGTCGTCATTTTTCTTATTGCACTGTCTATTGTCTATTGTCTTATTGCACTGAGGAACAATGGAAACGTTATTTCATCCCTGTTTATGTCTCGACATACACTGGAGTGACAAATAAAGAAACTTGAACTTGAACTTGAACTTGTGTGTGTGTGTGTGTGTGTGTGTGTGTGTGTGTGTGTGTGTGTGTGTGTGTGTGTGTGTGTGTGTGTGTGTGTGTGAGTGTGTGTGCTGTGTGTGTGTGTGTGTGTGTGTGTGTGTGTGTGTGTGTGTGTGTGTGTGTGTGTGTGTGTGTGTGTGTGTGTGTGTGCTGCGTGTGCATGTGCTGCTTGGTGTAGTCATGGCTAATTGATGATTTTTGGTATCCTTAAGGTGTGTGGCCTGAATGTGGCACTTGATGGCAGTGAAGACCACCTGATACACTGCCTCAAGAAGGGCCAGCCCTGCCAGGGGGGAAGAGATTTGCTTGTGAGGGCCAGAGAGGAAGCTGCTGTGGTGGCTGAGGAAGATTACCAGAGTGACGAGGAAGAAGAGTTCCAGAATGAACTTGTTATTGAGGAGGATGAGGAGGAGGAGGGAGAGGAGGAGGAGGAGGAGGAGGAGGAGGAGGAGGAGGAGGAGGAGGAGGAGGGAGAGGAGGGTCAGGATGTTGATGATGATGATGAGTGGCATTAAGATACCGGTAGTTCCCTCTGAGCATGGTCACAACTGAGCATGGCCATGTGGACAGCTTTTGGCCGCGCTTCAATCCAGCCCAGAGAGACAGTTTTTGATTTCACTTTTTATTGTTTGTTTTATTGTTGTACGGTATGTACCTTATGGTCCATAGACAATATTTGCACTGTTCTTGTTGTGACCTTGTTTACAGAAATAAACGACAGGTATTTGCTATTGCACTACTGGCATGTTGTTCACTTTGCATAGTACAATGTTGTTTGTAATTTTGCACTAAAATGCTGGATATTTATACTGTGTCCAAATAACGGCCCTGCGCAGGCCGGTGCAAAAATAAATAACAGCCTACTGCAAATAACAGCCCAGTACCTAATAAGCGCCCGGGGTCCGGATGGATTTTGCATAATAACAGCCCGGGCTACTATTTGGTATTTTACGGTAACTCATAATCTAAAATAAAGCAAAAGGGTCGGTGTAGTGCGGTTGGGGGAAAGAGCCGCAAAGCAGTTTCCCCATCGGCTGTTGGGAGCAGACCTGCTTTTGTAAGTGATGGCCTGCAGCTGCCAGGCCAGCACCATCATGGCAATAGTCCAATCCATGGGGGTTGATCAGATCCCCACGACAGAAGACACGCCCACAAGGTACTCAGGGTGGCAACCAGCCCACACCCATACTCTCCTCCAATTCACCAACTGCATGAAAGTAAATTCATTACACAGCATCACAATCTCTTGATAATTTAAAAATCACACCCGTGTGAAATGAAGTGCTGCGTGT
The DNA here is from genome assembly GCA_039105355.1 of Benthosema pterotum. Classification (NCBI taxonomy): domain Eukaryota; kingdom Metazoa; phylum Chordata; class Actinopteri; order Myctophiformes; family Myctophidae; genus Benthosema; species Benthosema pterotum. Next base: position 2,682,346 of record CM076986.1, read on the forward strand.
GTGGCTACAGTATAGTAAAACACACTTTAGAATAATTGGGGCTATAAGCCTGCATGGCGCCTGGCTGCGTGGAGTCGGAACGTCCCATTGTGCTTGTTTCTCTGAACATGGCAACATCAACATGACTCCACGCATGCAGGCAGGGACACAGGCAGGCTGCACGTCCCATTGTGCTTGTTTCTCTGAACATGGCAACATCAACATGACTCCACGCATGCAGGCAGGGACACAGGCAGGCTGCACGTCCCATTGTGCTTGTTTCTCTGAACATGGCAACATCAACATGACTCCACGCATGCAGGCAGGGACACAGGCAGGCTGCACGTCCCATTGTGCTTGTTTCTCTGAACATGGCAACATCAACATGACTCCACGCATGCAGGCAGGGACACACACACACAGGCAGGGACGGACATACACAGGCAGGGACATACACAGAGACACACACACACACACACCTTGTACATCGTCTAAAGGAAGTGCCTGGCAGCACTTCAAAAACGGGTACCTGTTTTCAAAAACGGGCGCGCCCTTTTTTTAAAACGTGCGCCTGTTTTCAAAAACGGACGCGCCCGTTTTCAAAAACGGGCACCCGTTTTCAAAAACGGGCGCACCCTCTTTTTAAAAACGCCCGTTTCTAAAAACTGTGTGAGGGGCTGTGGTTTTCATCACACATTAGGGCGCCCGTTTGTGAAAACAGGAGCCTGTTTTCGAAAACGGGCGAACGTTTTTGAAAACGAGCGCCTGATTTCACGAACAGGCGCCCGTTTTCACAAACGGGTGCCCGTTTTCAAAAATGGGTGCCCATTTTCAAAAACGGGCGCCCGTTTTTAAAAACTGTGCGAGGGGCTGTGGTTTTCATCACAGATTGGGGTGCTGGTTTTCACAAACTTCACCGACTTTTGATACAGCCCCTGGAGCCCCCCTTTATCTGCAATAGAGTTGACACCAGGGCCCACAATTTATTCAGCATTTCAGCCACGGACCACCATGTGAGGTCATTTTAGCCCCACAGACCCCAAACACTAAAGATGTATTTATTGTTTGTCCACAATTCCAGGCTGGATTTAGGCAAACATACAATAAATCTCCAATTGTGTAGACTTCTTAATTAAGTGGGCCAATTTAGATCAATATTACAACTCTTGAGAGCGTAAACATGAAACCAAATGGACCCGCAAAGGCTCACTCAGAATAGTTTAATGGGCCTAACAGGGGCTGCTCTGCTGCGCCCTAATAGGCTAATAATTAAGGTGAGAATATGTCCTGTGTTCTCCTGCCCCGGCCTCTCTCTGTCTGAGAGAGTTGGTGACAGCCCCCACGTGTGTCAAAGAACCATGAGAACCGTGTAGACTCCACTGAGCCGATGTGCGCGCAATGTGTGCGTGTGTGTGCGTGTGTGTGCGTGCGCGCGCGGTGGGTTGTTTGTTTTTATAATCAAAATAATAAAGGAAGTCCGCACACAGCTATGTGTGCGGACTTCCTAGCTGCATAGCTGTGTGCGGACTTCCTTTATTATTTTTGATTATGTTTTTTTAGTCCAGCACCAGCGCTGTATTTGGATGTGTGCATGCCCCTGTTGTTTACTAGTTGTGTGTTTTTATATTCATCATTACCTCTGCTCTTGCTGCTGACGCTATTTCCGGCTATTTCCGGCTATTTCCGGTTAGCTTTCCTTTACACACGGTGCGCGCCATTTGAATCCGCCGGTCAGCTGGGCCTAATGGGCCTAATGTGGTGTTGTTGTCAGTCAGCATGGCTCAGAAGTGGATAAGTGATTTGGACAACAACAACAACAACAGAAGAAGCAGCACCAGTGCTGTTCAGCAGGGGACGACAGGCATAAGTGGCACTGGTACTATGATTGAAGTGGATGTTGTTGTGGAGTTGTCGTCGGAAAACAATAATAACACCAGCAGCAGCACCAGTAGTAAGCCTAGTGTTCAACAGGGGAGTGCACCGCCAAACTCAAGTCCACCTGCTGCAGCTATGCGCCCGGCGCAAGGGAATTCATGCCGTCACCCCGGAGCGCAAGAGCACCTTTGGAGTATATGGTAGGCTAAAGCCTTTACTATTTAACTGTACTGTTTCTCACTAATATTTACTAATATGGGAAATAGTGTGTGTGTGTGTGTGTGTGTGTGTGTGTGTGTGTGTGTGTGTGTGTGTGTGTGTGTGTGTGTGTGTGTGTGAGCGTTTAATTGTCCCGTGTGCGTCCGTGCATCCATCGGATGCTTCATAAAGCAGGCGACGGAAAGGGGAGGACAAACAGTGTCAACAGAGAGAGAGGAAAAGGCGCACACCATGTCGAACGGATCAGCCAACGGAAGTCGCACGGAAATTAACCTGCCATTTGCAACAGGTCAGTAGTCTGTGAAGATGCATTTTTGCAGTAGCATTCCTCAGCTAGCACTTACTGCAACTTTCACTGTTACAATTTATTATTTTAGGCCTATTTGTTTATACAATGAATGTACACTATAATGACGTTATCATAGAAATATAATAATTGTGAATATATCTTTCTTTCTTTTATTTCTTTAGTACACCCGTCTCGTTTCCCGACCGTCAGAGATCCCATCGCTATAGCGAATGATGACAAGAAGTGCATTTTCTGCGTCCCGAAACGCGACAATGTGCACCCAATGCAAACCGATAGCCACCTTCTTCATAAACACGTAGCCAATTGCTGCCATTACCAACATAAAGACGGAAAAGGTATTTTTGTACATTTCATATATTTGTACATTTCATTGGTAAAGTGGTATTTCCAAAATTCAAGAAATGGAACTTTTGTTAAGTATAGTTTTTGCGCACACATTGTGCATGATTTCAGGTATTTAATGCATTATTTTTCAACAAAACTTTGAATCCAATCCCATGAAAACCACCAAAACAAGATTTCTAGAGGTTGTGGAGCATTTAATGAGACCACATACAAATAAATCCTGTTTTGGTGGGTACAGTCACTTTTTTATTTGTGGGGTCAGCAGATGAATGGACTTTCTGAATAGTGTGTTTTAATTGTTGTGGACCACCATAGGGCCTGGGCATGCCAGCTAATTAAGGAACTAAATCGCCTCGTAACACACCTATTTATTTCTTTTAACAGAAGAAATTATGCTGGCCTGTGATTGCCCGGAAGTTGAGGGGTTTAAGCGTAGCCATTACCACTGCTTTTGTGGGCATAGTTTGACGAGGTATTACATCTTGGAAGAAACACATCGAAGTTAAACATCCAGGTAAGGAGCTATACACTGGCGTTATATGCTTAGATGTGTGTCATACGTGCACGTGCATCCATCCATTGTCAATATTCCAGGTACATGGATATGCAATGTCATCAATTGTGTAATACCCCCCCCCCCCCCAAACACACACTACACCGTCTACAATCACGGTAAATAACACAAAATATTTTGTTGTTGTTGTTAACATTTAGCTTTTAAACCAAGTCATATGCCTGCTATTATAACTAATACTTTATCTCTGTGCAGATCCCCATGCATAGGGCTCAGACACAGGGGACACAGGCGCTCAAGATGTAGCAAATATATACTGGCAGCGGACAAATCACTCCGTGAACACTCTGTTTCTGCTTTTGAGTTATACCTGTACGACGTTTGAGTTTTTAATGTGTATGATTTTTTTAGAATAAAAAGTATGTTTTCAACTTTGTATTTGTAATAGTAAGGGAATTTTATCAGATATTTGGCATATCTGTGAATAAATTCGTTACCAAGCAAACTCTTCACCAATGTGTTTCTAAAGGTGTAACATCTCCTAAAAAGTTGAAATTCAACTCCTGTGGGAAACCTAATAAAAAAACTGCACAAAGTTGGTGTACCAATAGGCGATTTTCTAAAATTCGGAAATGTTTAATTTGACCTCAAGTTACTTGTGAGGAGTCAAACTAGGGGTTTTTCATCATTCTGAGTTCATTTATAGCATTTGTTTTACAGTACAACCTTTCCTTAGTGGAAAAACTGCCCCACACCTTATTATATTTACATAAAGTTGTGTTTATTACAATTCGTTTAACATTGGTCAGAGCAAACAGTGATTTCACTGTGTGGAATGCTTTATGAGTCAATGTGTGAATATTCATCCTCAATGCCTTCATCATGAATAGCATTCTTATATATGTATATATTCTTAATAGCAGGTAATGCCTTGACAGACTTCACAAGCTGAGATGCACTTGACGTCATTATTCCTGAAGCTGCATCGTTGACTGCTGCAATCTCCATGGCAATTGCAGCTTGCAAACTGGAGCAGCTCTTCAGGAGCCATTGGGTCCAGAGTTGGAACTGGAACTGTCCATCCGGTCCGGAGACATGCTCCGTAGAAGTTGCCAGTCACAAGTCTGTAGGCGAATATTGTGCTGAGGCACTCTCTGTTGGAGGTAGATTCTCAGTTTGATCATCCCAGCCGTTGCCTTGCATGAGAAGTTGCTGTATCGAACTTCACCCAGAGTAGTACCTGGTACATGTAGAGGAACATCACAGTACCAGCCCAAAATATTAGTATGAGTACCTGTCAAATAGAATTGTTTTACCATGACCAACGATAGCAGAGACCATATCACACCCAGTGAAGGCTTGACAGAAAACCAGGTAGCATCTCTGTTTTTCAGTGAGAGCTTCTCGAATCCTCCTGACATCATAGAGCCCTTTGATGTCATGAAGACTGGGTGTTTGGTGCCTGGGCTATGGTGCACCAACATTACAATATGTCAACTGCCTGGACCTGAAAATATAATAATATATGCAATGCATGTCCAACTATGCGAAAATAATAAAATATATACAACTAGTCAAAGCTCCACCTTTCCAAAGAGCCACCTGTAGCAGCAGACAGTGGCTCTCTCACAATTAAAGTGTCGACATCATTGTCAGTCGGCTCCACGTTGATGTTAAGCTTCCAAATATTGAAGAGAGGAGGTGAATGAGCTGACTCTTTTTGTGGCAGTTGTCCAAGAACTTCGCTCTTGGTGCCCAGTGTATCAGATCTGGTTGAATCTGGACATCATAGCATGACTTCTTGCTATGGCGGATGTGATCATGATCTTTTGGCAAGTTGTAACCATCAAAGACCACAATGATGACAGTTCCGGCCAAGATGCTGCAAGTAGCTTACGTCACTGGTGGCAATCTCCTGCCAAGTCCGACCTTGTTCTCACCATATAGAGAAGCCATCCACCATCAACCACCTGATCTCATACACTGAACACCAAAAGCAAATTTCTTGAACAAATGCCAGAAAAACAGTCAGCTCATTCACCTCCTCTCTTAAACATTTTGGAAGCTTAACATCACTATGGAGCCAAGTGACACTGATGCTGACAATTTAGTTGTGAGAGCAATTGTCTGCCTTGTCAGTAACATACATACTTTTATTAGCTATGACTCTCTTAAAAGTAAGAGCTTTGACTAGTTTTACGTATTTTCACATAGTTGGACATGCATTGCATATATTATATTTTCTGGTTCGGGCAGTTGACACAGACGTACTGTAATGTTAGTGCATAGCCCAGGCACCAAACACCCACTCTTCTTCACGACATCAAATGGCTCTTATGATGTCACCTGGATTCGAGAAGCTCTCACTGAAAAACAGAGAGGTTACCTGGTTTTCTGTCACGCCTTTGTGTGATACTGTATGTTCTCTGCTATCGCTGGTCATGGTAAAACAGCTCTGTTTGACAGGTAATAATACCAATATTTATATCAATGTTTTTTTCTATATTGAATGAAACAAAACTTCAAGTGCATTCTTCTTCAGTTTTTGGGCAGGGGACATACAGTATATACAGTGATTAAGGCTGGTACATTGATCTTCCTCTACATATACTAGGGACTACTCTGGGTGAGGTTCGATACAGCAACTTCTCACACAAGGCAGCGGCTGAGATGAACAAACTGGAGACTCTACCACTGGAGACTCTATTTGCTCCGTGCCTACCTACAGACTCGGAACTGGCTCCTTCTACAGAGCATGTCTCTGGACCCCAGTAACCATGGATAGGTAGTTGGTGTTCATGGTTATGAGCCAGTTCCAACTCTAGCCAGTTCCAGTTCCCAATGGCTCCTGAAGAGCTGCTTCAGTTTGCAAGCTGCAATTGCCATGGAGATTGCAGCAGCCAATGATGCAGCTTTAAGAAGAATGACGTCAAGTGGATCTCAGCTTGTGAAGTCTGTCAAGGCATTACCTGCTATTAAGAATATATAATAATATAAGAATGCTATTCATGATGAAGGCATTGAGGATCAGTGTTGGGCAATATTACTTAGGAGAGTAATATCTTTATTTTACTTATGATCCCTTAGAAAAAGTAATACTATTACTTTACTTATTACTAGATTTTAAATATTACATGTTACTTTCCTCCCTACCCACCCACACCCACACACACGCAAAGGAATAGAAATGTACAACACAATCCGTTTAGCGAAAACTGTGTTAATTTTAGAGTAGGTCATGTGTGGTGGGTTAGGACCTACTAACTACCATGGATCTCTGTTATTATCTGTTGCTACCTTGTAAATCTGTTCTAATTTCACATGCAACAACAAGCTCAAAAGTAGTAAAAGAGAGTAAGAGTAACTAGACATGTTTTGACAGAGTAACATATTATTTATTACACATTTTGGCAGAGTAACATCTTTACTTGCTGGAAGAAGTAATAATATTACAGTAATTAGTTACTGCCCAACACTGTTGAGGATGTATATTCACACATTGACTCATAAAGCATTCCACAGAATGGAATCACTGTTTGCTCTGACTAATGTTAAACGAATTGTAATAAAATACAAGTTTATGTAAATGTAATGAGGTGTGGGCCAGTTTTTCCACTAAGGAATGGTTGTAGTGAAAAACAAATGCTATAAATGAACTCAGAATGATGAAAAACCCCTAGTTTGACTCCTCACAAGTAACTTAAGGCCAAATTTAACATTTCCGAATTTCAGAAAATCGCCTATTGGTGCACCAACTTTGTGCAGTTTTTTATTAGGTTTCCCACAGGAGTTGAATTTCAACTTTTTAGGAGATGTTATTAGACACCTTTAGAAACATTGGTGAAGAGTTTGCTTGGTAACGAATTTATTCACAGATTTTCAGATATTTCCCTTACTATAAGGGTCTGATTATTTGCAAATGTCAATAACGCAGTCTTGTACAATTACACACACTGTACTTCCCCTTCTTCGTTTTGACAGAGTAATATTGCTATTAGTTAACATCGTAATTAACAGTGTCATCATACAAAGTGTTACCGAATGTTTTAGTAGATAAAGATTGGGCACCCCAATCTGTGATGAAAACCACAGCCCCTCACACAGTTTTTGAAAACGTGCGCCCGTTTGTGAAAACGGGTGCGCCCGTTTCCCGATGGGCACACCCACAGTCGCGGGCGACTCTGGGCGTGCCCCTGCTGGCATAGACAGTCTATACCATATATACTATATAAGCCCGCCATATGCGAGAATGTTAACACGTCCCACCCACCCAAACATGAACTAATAATCATACTACTGATTTAGTTTTCATATATATATACATACATACATATATATATATATATATATATATATATATATATATATATATATATATATATATATATATATATATATATATATATATATATATATGGCAATTACCTGTTGCGTGTCTCCCCACTGTAGTGTGTGCAGTTTTTCTCCTCCAAATCAGTGAATACTCCTTTAATGTCATAATGTAAAATAGGATTGTTGTAGGAATGAGGCATCCAACAGTTGAGCAAACCCAGATCTCTACAGTGTAGTGCAAGCCAACAATTTGATTAGGACAATACAAACCATGTTGATTGAGTGATGAATTCTTAGGTCAGTGTACATACTGTATATAGGCAAGGAATGATTGTTTGTGCCTTGGACTTGTGTCATGTCGAATGTGGTCATCTATCCATAACCAGAGAAAAGGTGCAGGGAGCGCTGGGTCTCACTCAGGGCGCAGTACACAAAAGAAAGGAAAGCCCTGAGGACAAGAGTCAGTGGCAGTGAGGGGCCGGGGAAGAACCCCTATAAATGGACTCTCTACGAGATAATGCAGTTCTTGGAACCGCACGTCACAGAGAGGCCAACCTCCTCAAACATTCCAACTCCAGCTGGTAAGAGGATTGTTACTTGTGATGGTTTACAAAAGGTGCCACACACCAGGCTAAAGTTGTGCATTGACTCTTTCAACCTTAAAAGACAACAGCCAGCAGCACGCCATCCAGCAGGCCATTCACCATGCCATCCACCAGGGCATTCAGCATGCCATCCACACCAGCCAGCAGGCCATTCAGCATGCCATCCACACCAGCCAGCAGGCCATTCAGCATGCCATCCACACCAGCCAGCAGCACAGCATCACCCACCACGCCAGCCAGCAGCACAGCAGGCAGTCCTGCCTCTTCCCTTTGTGCAAAGATGTTGATGAGAGCACATTATGTTCAGAAAATTTGAGTACAGCAAAGCAACTTATTTTGACACACTGGAAGAAATAGGCTCCTACATTGATACATAGGCTAAACAGGATTACTAATACACTTCACCCTGAGAGAATAATGGTATTAAAAAAAAAAAAAAAAAAAAAATCATCACCATTGCAATTTATGATGTGCTGTCTGCAAGCAGTATGGGAGAAAGGATCGAGGGCTTTCCTCTGGGTTCTATTGTCTTTTATATTCTTTTTTTTTATCTATAGACAATTTTTTGCAATATCAGAATGTTGGTAACAACTCTGAATGTGTTGTTCATTATTGCCACAAAAATATAATACACATTTCAGCTATAAAATATTCCAGAGAAAATGATCAAATAATAATATGCAAATTCATAATATAAATATAAGTAATATAATAATTATATAAAGGTTGATCGTATTGAGCTGGTCCTTTTGAAGTGTGATAACTCTACATACAGACATTCACATGGCGGATTTGATTTGGACATGACAGTTCTCACATCCAGTGTTGCCAACTTGGCACATTTTTGACAAACATTTCGCCAGTTTATCTCTCCTGAATTAGTCATAGAGACTAAAATCAACATCAAATGGTGGTCCGTGGAATAAATAGTGGGCCCTGGTATGACAATGGTTGTTCTAGTGCATTTTGGAAGTGCCACTAGTGCATTTTGGATTCTGGCAGTTGGCAACAATGCTCACATCAAGACTATTAGCATCCCCTCATCCAGTGGCGTAGCCAGAAACTCAATTCAGGGTGGGCATGAGCGATTCAGGGTGGGCATGCTGCGTGCGTGATGGCCGCAAATTTGCACATGCAAGAAATCTATTTATTGCTATTATTGCCATATACGGTTATATTTCAGTTTATATAACCTTTACTGTACTAGGGTTATCTTCTTGAATTAATGTCTTGACATGAAATAATAATCCTGTCACCAACACAGTGTTTTGTTTCATTAGCACAATCATTATCAAATAGATTTCAGCTGTTCACTATTGAATCCCGGCGATTAATAAATTAGTTACCAATGTGTCTGCTGATCATGACAGATTTTCTTTCAGGAGAACAGACCAGAGTTAACTTTTGAAAAATCCTTGTGAAAGTCCCCCCACAGAAACAAGCGCTATTGTTTTGATACCTGCCAAATGATAACGATCTGGCAGGTTTACAAACAAAGGGTGAATGAAAAGCTCCATTTGCATTATACTCGGTGATTAGTGCCCGCAAATCACCCATTATACTGTAACTACAGTGAATCTAGACCTCTCAATCTCTCTCTATAGGCTCTCTGGTCTTTGTCCTTTGTTTTCTCAAGTTCTTAGTCATGTTTTCAATGGGTGGGCCAGCTCTCTATTTAGGTGGGCAGTGGCCCACCCCAGCCCACCCGTAGCTACGCCCCTGCCCTCATCTCCAAAATCCTGAGCCTGCCACATTTCTTTTCGGAACTACAGCATGCTACTGACGTTACGCACATATGCACACCTTAAATAGCCCTGCTTTTACCATATCTATGCAGATTTTAAATGGGTAAATCATATTTTTCATATTACTTAACCACCGTCCCATTCCTTCCCATTTACAAATAGAGATAAGACTACAGCTGGAACAGGTGGCCGGCCCGGTGTTACCTGCTGACAGAGGTAATACATCTTAATCAAAGATTTATTATTTAATATGTTAATCAAAACGCCAATCAAAACCATACAGATGGACTCAATATGTTTGAAACTAACTTCACAGAAGGAAGTGTGCAGCTCCACCTCCACCAACTCAGACACCACCCCTACCTTGGTGACAGTGGTAAGATATTTCATTATGTATATTAGTAATAGGAAGACTATATTCAATTTCAATATCAAGCCATAAAGCTGCACACAACATGTTAACTCTTACTTAATAGATGACACTCCGCTTTCACGTGGCAGCTTTCACACGGCTCCAGCCGGCATTTGACTGCTGAAAAGTGGTACTGTTGAAAGGGGCAAGATGTGCATATTAATCACAACTACTGTTAACAAGAACCAATACGAAAGATGGTTGGATCTTACCAGCAGGAGCTTTTTCATTTCTCAAACCAACTGTGTAATTTCAGAGCGCACTCATCACCACCAACGTACAGGGCCAACGTCCTTCTGGTCCAGGGAGGTGCCCTGCACGTTCGCCCCCTCTCACCTAAGCTTGGGATGTCCCGAAAGGGAACTGGCGCGTGCGGGGACCGGGTTTGGAGACGAGGACCTGGAGGATGATGAGGTCATCGGATTCCAATGCCTGAATTCCGGAGGTAATGTATATTGTGGTGACATCTAAATGCCACTTTTTTCATGTTGCGTAGTACCAAAGACATAATGGAACTCCAAATATTTGAGAGTAAAAGTTGCTCTGTTGCTAGAGAACCAAGAATCATCTTATTTACATCAAATCGTTACAAATTCTATAGAAATGTCTACTGACATGTTTGCAATATTACGTAATAGAGGACAAGCCCAGTCCATCCCTCCTTCCACCACCATCCAGGGAGTGGGGTCCACAGGCTGCTAAACGTGGTATGTTATTTAGACAAGTCATTGACATTTTCAAATCAAACACAAAACCATTTCATGGTGTACATCACATTGTGAGAAAATGTAAAATCTTACTCCATAGTGGCCAGTCAGCCCAGCCCCACTGCCAGAGGCAGCTTCTCTGCAAAAGGGAGAGGAAAACAACAGACGGGTGCCCTGCAATCATATAGATAGATGGGCAACTCAAATTACAATTACAAAGCAAATAAAACAATTTAAGCTCTAAATGACAGATGATTAAATCTTACTTCATCGCAACATGTCAGAGTAGAAGGGCGGAGGTGCCAACGCCCCAGTGGCACTGTCAGTCCACATAGAGTCCATACTGTATACTTGGCTGGCACAAAAATGTGATGATCTCTAGCCTATGTGAGCAATTCAACTACAATGCTCTACAATGATTTGATGATTAACAATGGAACACCCCCCCGCTATTCAGTTACTGTTTATCACTTATTAGCTATGTCCTGTTTGCCCTGATCATATGGGCTATATACTGTAACTCATAATATGAACAAAATCAATCCAATCCATCCAAAGTAAATGCGCAGCAGTCAGTTAGTCTGTGTGATCGTCGATCGAGAAAGAGAGACAGGCAGACAGACAGAGATAGATGGACAGACAGAGAAATGAGAAGCCTAATAAAAACTTTTTTGTCTAATGTCCACACACACAAGACAATAACATAGCCTACTTGGCTGGATTCACTTCTTGGCAGTGCGACCGTATTATACAAACTCATAACAACAACAACGTGTTCTAATGTTGATTGCTACATGCTGATAGAACTCGCAGCACAACTCAGCCATGCAAGAGAGAGTATAGACAGTGTTGCGCAAGCTCCGTTCACTTCATGGGATCAGTCCAATGGCGGCTCTTCTGTATAGACTTCTATTGAGAAAGGGTACAACAAATAGGGACAAGTCCTGGACCCGAAGTTGGCTGAATTGCATTGGACTGAGGCGACAGCCCCGGTTTAATAATCTTAATCCTTAATTTTAAATTGCCGTGTAGTGATAGTACACCATAAACACTAGGCTACAGAGTTGCACACATGCCCTGAAATTGCTCTTGTTTGCACCACCCTCGTTGAAAACAATGTAATTCCAACTCCAGTTTGTCCCTATTTAGGCTGCATGGACAGCAGTTCGAGCGCCAAGTTTCTGATGCCTCAATGTCTGACACCTGATGGCGCTGGGCTCGGCTCACCAACCACCACAGTGCAGGGGCCAGGGGAAGGGTCTCACTGCGGGGCGCGCTGTCTTGAGAGACTACGCAGCAACTGCATGCCGCTGATGATGCAGCAACTCGGCAGAGAGGAAATTTCAGTTCACATACAGTATACTGTATGTGTATACTGTGCACGTCCCTGCCAACATGCCGCTCCTCACACTCACAAGTCCTGGAATATGACACAGCATTAGGCGGAGCTGCAATTGCAACTAAGTGATGCATACATCCCACCAAATAGCACAGCTATTTGGTGGGATGTATGCAGCAACACTTGTTTGGGACAATAATGACTTTGGTAAGGAAGAACTATCAGCAAAGGGAACTACAAACAACACAAATTGTATCATAATTCAAAGGCCAATTACATGCAATATGTCCATTTCCGAGAGGCCTTCCACTTCTGAGAGGGCATCTCTGCAGAGAACAGGGAAGCGGTCTCTTGAGGCACCTCCTGTCAACATTGACCCATACTGTACATCAGACCGAAAAGGACTGGTCTAAAACCTATTGGTTCCAATATTGAACCGGGACATGAGAAATAGACACACCAGAAGGACACAAAAAAGGACTAACCTCCGGACCATGGGTGACCGGGCGTTTTCCTCAGCAGCTCCTCGTCTCTGGAATGCTCTCCCTGACCATCTGAGAGCTCCCCAGTCCATAGCTGCTTTTAAAAAGGGACTAAAAACCTTTTTATTAAGGCCTTCACCTAGTCAGTTTTTATCTCCACTGCCTGTTTAATGCCCTTTGCTGCACTGTTTTTCTCGTTTTTATTTTATTTTGGTTGTGGCACTTTGAGATTTACATAAAATGTAAAGTGTGTTATAAATAAAAAATATTATTATAAGCTGCCCATAGACTGGATAGTGCTTACTTCTTTATGAAGGTTCCAGAAGTGCACATCAAAGTCCTATCTGGATTGACTGGCCATAACACTGCTACAGATGATGACGGATGATTCCACCCCAGTCTACCATCGGATATCTGCCAGCCATTGATGCAAGCCCAACAGACCTAGACACAGTACACACCATCCTCACTCGTTCCATAGAAATAGACGATACAATGGAACTGAAAGAGTGTGTTGATAATGGATCAGGCTATATACTCAAAAGCTCAACAAATCCACTGGCTGAACACTACATTCTTGGAACGACTTGTTTTAAGAATGTGGGAATTTCATACAGCACTGACATACTTGTCCTGTATTGGGAAATGCTTCCGGGATGCAGGATTTCAAGATGTCATCATTGAAGCTGGACTTGTGGCTGCAGTGTCTATAGAAGGAGTCCTAAGTGGGCATCATTATAACAGAAGTTTACATACTCACAAATTAATGTGTGATGCACTTCAAGGACTACTTTGGCAGGCGTACCTTGACATCCTTTCAGCAGAGGAACGTAAAGCTGCTATGGAGATTGCCATGGTTCTTTGCCTATGATGGGATCAACTATTCCTGATACCTGTTTGGAAGACACTCATCCAAACATAAACCACCGGCTTCACTCTGATTTTGTTGCCCAGAGACGAGCTGAACTGGATGACACACGTACAGAACGTGATGAGTTGGATGTAAATAACATCACGTCCAGTATTTAGAACATGCTCAACCCATTTGATCCTTGCAATGACACAGACACACTGTACCATATCACCTCGGGAAATTTCCATGGACGTGCTCGAGGCTAAAGAGAGCGGTGAGAAATCATTTGTGGACTTTTGCAAAAATAGGCTACAATCTAATGAGGTTAGATTCCATGAGCCATTAAAAAAATAATCTCAAGACATTCAAAGATGCTGTTACATATTCTGTAACCAAAGCAAAGGGCAAGAGGTCACTCTAAATGCAGACTGCAATTTATTCGCCAGAGTAATTGTAGTTTAACAGTGAGAAGGATTGATCTAAGCGATGCTTGCATATAGTTTGGGGCCCTTACATCACTGGCTCATTTTGACAGGGCCCTCATGAAAACTGTCAAAGCAGATCTGATACACCGCCTGGAAGCAGAAGTCAAACCACGACCAACAGTTGATCCCAGACAGTCCCAGGCAGCTCAGACAGCTCCCAGACGGCTCAACATGGATATGGGACGCAATGGCTCTTGTTCAAGTCCTAAAACCACAACCAACATTTGGGAAGATGGCAGACAGTGCTGTGAGGATAATCATCAGCACGGCCAAACCAACAAAGTCAAAGGTAGTCCATTTCGTACCAAACACCTACCAAAATATAAACATAAAGAATGCAGAACGAGCTAGACGTGCTTGACAGGGTGAACTTGTTACAAAGATCTACTCTCAAGACCAGAGGACTCTGGTGACCAGAGGCATCTGGTGAAAATGAAGAGGAATAGTGCACCCAAAAGGACTGGAAAGACTCTAAGGACTATAAAGGACTAAATGAAATGAACAATCCACAAGCTTTCAGAACAAGATGTGTGTGAATCGTAGTTAGGGCTATTGTGACATGTTTAAACTTTTCTCCCCTCTCCATGTGGGTCCTCTTATTTGGGTGGGACCAGGGAGGTTATATAGGCTGGCAGAAAACGTCAGTGGCAGTCTCTGTCTGCTGCTGTCCAGGCTGCGTCAAGGGGTGCTGCTGTTACTCTCTGAGGAGATTTTGGTCTCTTTTGTAATATTGCCACATTTTCGCCGGAGTGAATAAATCATTGTAAAAACTCTGCCCAACTGTGTGCCTTGCCATCCTTGTTGTTGTACCCTCTCCTGAGCCAGGGGTGTGACAGTGCTATATGACCGAAAGGGTCTTAACCCATTTAATCCTATTTTTTTCCCCCAGACATTTAAACTCTTTTTTGCATCGGGTGATCACGGCTAGTACTAGGAGGGCGGGGTGAACAAAGTTTTACTGAGGTTAGGGTTAGTAACCGCACAAACCTAACCAGCTTGTACCTCTGAAATTGCAACAAACCTAACCTAACCATAACCTCAGTAAAACTTCCTTCACCCTTCCCTACTAGTTAATTGTAGCCATGATCACCCAATGCAATAAATACAAAATATCTACATTCTATATTCTACATGTATTTGATCGTGTGATTACTTTTGAATATGCTCTATTCCATCGATGAATAGAGGATGAAGTGGGTGGATGGATTTTGAGATGCAGCCTTTGGCACTTAATTGGTAGAAACCGGGTTTGCTGCATCTTTGATGATTTGGTAGAAGATATTGAGGTTCTTAGTCTCCCTCCAATGTCAGTGCTGCTTCCACATCGTCACACCTTGACCTAGTGTGAGGTAGAGTTTGCCGACAGGCACTGTTGTAAATAGCTAAAGACTGATTTTCTTTATTGCCCCCTTTCCCAGCAGCACAAAACAAAAGTACAGCAACTGGACAGATTGGCCCCAGGTCCTTCACCTCCTCAGTCCTACAGTGACAGATCTCTGGTAGTGGCAGGTGTCCCTACTTATAGGACAAGCCCCTCCCACTTGGACACTACCAACTCTGCATTGAATCAACAATCAAACCCAGATAAGTTTACTATGTCCAGAGACATCACATTGCTTACAATCAAAAGTCTCATACACATTCAAAGTGTCATAAATAACCCAAAGATATTCACATAATGATAATTAGAGTTCTATATGTGCAGAAGCAACATCCCCATGCTCCCCACACAATCTCACAGTTGGTAGGCTCCTCACTCTGGAGCCAAGTGGCCATCAACTTAAAACAATCAATATAAACTCAAATACAATTCAGTCTTCAACCCATTTATGTAAACTTCGTACTTCATGTGGGAGAAACATAATACAGTTAATCCAGTTAAGTTTTCTGTGTCCAGAGACATCACTTTTCTTACATTCAAAAGTCTCATACACATCCAAAGTGTCATAAATAAACCAAAGATGTTCACATAATGATAATTAGAGTTCTATATGCGCAAAAGCGACATCCCCATGCCCCCACACAAATCAGTTGGTAGGCATCCTACTCTGGAGCCAAGTGGCAATTAACAAACAATATAAATTCAAATATAACATAAATCACAACACATAATATTTCAGTCTTTAAACCATTTGTGTCAACTTCATACTTCATGTGGGAGAAATATAAGGAACAGGAACTCAATGTACTTAATACAGTTTGTTACATTCATCCTCAGTGGCAGGGGGGACTTGCCACACACACACCAAGACATGTGCATAAAATTACACAAAAAGTGCAATTAATATTGTTTAAAGGCCCTGGCTACATCTCTAACAAGGCTTTCTGAGCAACAACCCACTGAACACAATATAACACAATTGATAATGGTTGGCTTACCTCACTCCATTATCCTGATCGTTTTCCCACTCTCATGGTGTGCTGAAATCCTTAAAAAGCTTAAAAACAAAGTTGATCCCCCTTGTCAGTAACTGTGGCCTGCAAATTAGGCTGTAATTTGTATTTGTAAATGTGTTCTAATTAAATGACTTTTGATCCCTTCCTTCAGGACTCTTGACAAGTAAGGGAACGTTCACAAACATTTGGTGCCTCCCAGTGGAACAGCCTGGACACGGCAACCAAACAGACTTTAAATTGGAGAACTCTTAAACATCATTGCCTGATTGAAAATGCTTGATTCTTAGTTTTGTTTTTCTGTTCGTATGCTTTTCAATTCACAGTATATGTTAATTATCTTTTTCTATTACACACATCAAATACATGGTTAGCTCTTAAATGCAGTTAAATGTAATTAAATCACACATCAAGCACATGTCTAGTGATGCGCGGGCTGGCCCGAACCCGGCGGGTCCAGCGGACCCCTGCGGGGGGCGGGCGGACGGGTTCATGATTTTTAAGTAATTATCACACCGCGGGCAGGGCGGGCTGACCCCGCTGCACATGCAAAAAATAAAACAAAGAAATCACATGCTCTCGTTTTGTTTTACCCTCTCAGTGGTGGTCCTCAGACCACCTGTTGAAAACCCCTGAAATAGACAAAAATATGAGCCTAAATTGACAGGTAATTAGTGATGACGGGCAGTTGTTTTTACTACCAGAACTTGCATTGAGAAGACGGAGAATGTTCATGGAGTGGGACACACCAGACCTAGTACAGCATTAGGCCTACCTACAGCCTCACTTCACCGTGGAACAGTGCCAAGATAACGCCATCCTCACAGCTTTACATTCCCGCTCCTCTCCCTGCTTGCTAGATGCATGTTGTGCATTCCAGCATCTAGTGAGCGCGCATTCAGCTCAGCTGGTCGCGTGCTTGAACTTGAAGCGCGTAGAAATAGATTAAATCCTGGAGCCCTTGATTCCATTCTTTTTCTGCACAGCGCAGCCGGCCGTCGCAAAGGAGACTGGCTTGGACGCACAGTAGAGTATTAAGCCGTATGGTTTCGTATGTGCGTTCTCGGCTGTTACGCACGACACGAGAGGGACCCTTCACATGCTGTGGCAATGCGTGGCGATCTGGTTGTTTTGATTAAAGAGATGGCAAGACGTCTATCATTGCTGTATGCTCTACTTTAAATGTAGCCTGTGGTTCATTGTTAATAAATCGCTGCATAAATGTTTAAATGACCCATTACTGTATAAGCGACAGGTCTTAATTGTTGATACAGAGTTTAATTTGTTTTGTGTTATATAGGCTATTCTTTTTTATCATTTTCGATCCATCACCGACAGCCGCCTTTTATTTATTTTCCATGCGTCTTAGAAAGACATAGCTATTTAGAGCCAAGACTGTCGATTTTGCTGTCATTACAGAACCATTCTGAACAACATGCTTGTTTATTCAGCCCATGACAATATCATTTATATAGCTGCTATAGTATTTTAAAGCTTGGGGTACTCACAAGAACATGCGCGAATCATTATATCATTTTTCTTTAATTGCGGGCTGCGGGCTGGGGCGGGCCGTTGATTAAAATTTTGTGGAGCGGGCTGCTGCGGACGGGCTGGGACAATTGGCGGCGCAGACTGGGGCGGGTTGTGAAAAAAAGCCGGCCCGCGCATCACTAGTAGCTACTCTAGAGTAGACTGATGTTCCTATTTGTGGCACATTATGATAACAGCAGTAACCACTAACAAAGCAGTAATCCTCACACCATTAAAAACAATAATAAAGACAAATCATTTTTATACCACATAATATACAATTTTATTTATTTTTTTGTAAAACTTATTTCTGGCTTTCTCAAAGTGGAGTTCTAAAATAACATATAATTTATAAAATGAGGTATTGAAAACAACATACAACGTACACACATATCACATATGTCAAATGACTTGTCAAATGTCAATATCCGCCTTTTGTCTCGCAGCCCATTAATATTTCAGTGGCCAGGTCCATGAAGACCAGTGTAAATGCACATAGTTGATCTAAAAGCTCAGAGTGATACGTTGTGAGCTTGTAGATTCGTAACACATTGAGAATAAATCAAAATATCTTGAATATTCCAATTATAATAAAAAATGCCTCCGTTTACCCCACCAGTACGTGGATATGCATTATGCTACACTGCTACATCTTACAGACACTGAGGAGTTTACATTCCAGCAGCTGAAGCCAACATAGAGAGGATCTCTGAACATGTACTGAAACGTGTGCAGGTGTGTGAGCTGGTCAGAGGACACTGTGTAGAAGGACACAGTGCCAGCAGTGTGGTTCAGATACAGTGCTACTCTGTTACTGTCGGAGGCCAGGGAGGGAGAAACAGGGAGGACAGTTTTCTCCTTATTGTGCCTCACAGTGTACCTTTTATTGACGCCGTCACAGTTAAGACTCCATACTGTATTACTGTATCCGAACTCACTGTCATCGGCCTGCCTTTTGCATTTGCGTTTCACTGCGACAGTAACATCTCCATTACACTGCATCTCACAGTAACAGCGTCCGGCCAGTAGCTCCGTGCACATCACCTGGCACCAGCCTTCGAATCTGGATTGACGACGAGGATGCTTCTGGTTCTCTCTCACGCGTCTCACTGTCCTGTTGCTCTCAGACAGAGAGAGCTCTTTGTGTGCGGTGTCGGGATCCAGCGTGAGTTCGCGCGCATCTGTTTGAGAAGAACAACATACGATAAAGCACCGGTTTACCATCACACATAACAAAATGCATTTTGGTGGGGGACCCACATGCAGACCCACATCTGAAAATAGGGAGTCCCAGGGACCTTTCAGAAGCACAGATTTGAGTTAATAAAATTTGCTCTTTAAGAACATTGGGCTCCATTTTCGTTACCATCTAAACCCCTTATCCTAAACCCCTATCATTTTTTTTTTACTATTTTGAAAAACTTTTTTGGAATAGTTCAACGTGCCAATCTATTGACACATTGTGAGCTTGTAGACTGGCCATTTAAACCATTGAAAAATGTTCTTTTTTAATAGTTTAAAAAGGCAAAGAAGAAGGGATAAGTGGTTTAGTGGTGATGAAAATGGAGCCCATTATGTTGAAAGATTTGCAACAGTGTTTTCACAATGTTTCACATAGCCTTTAGTTCTGTTCTTTTGTCAATAACTAGAGCTTATGCTAATGCTTTCAATAGCTAAATCTAATGCTCAAACACCAATTGCTATACAGACTGAATACAGAGTCAATTTCGTTTTAGTCATAGTAATTTAAATAGGCCTATTTTATAATTTATTTTTTGCATGCTAGTCATCTGAAAGGTTTTGGTCTAGTCTTAGTCAACTAAATATCATACTATTTTTTTTGTACTTTTTACTGGCTGATTTTATACTTGCTTGTGAGCTGAAGGTAATGCACAAGCTTACAAAGCTGATATTTTCAGCAAGAAATCAATCAATCATGCATAAAATCACTAGTCGAACTCTTACACTGGAAGCAAACTCTAGCCTGAACCAGATCTGTGCCACAACTAATTTGAAGTCTAAATGGAGACAGGTCACAAGAAATCTGATTTGTTCCAATGTCATGTGAGACCAATGGTTTAATTCAAATCTGATTTGAAGACATTCAAAACTGAGGTCTAAACACAGCCTGATCTAAATGTGATTCCATGACGTGGAATCAGATCTGAATCTGATTTCATGTAATTTGTAAGTGACTTGCTTGTATTTAGACTGATTTAAACAAATCAGATACAATCTGGATGTGCCACAGATCTGATTCAGATCTGGCTGCCAGTCTGAACACGCAGATTGGAACTGGTCGCTAAATTATGAACTTCAGTGTAAATGGTCAGAAAAGATTAGATCTGAGAAAGAACTGATAATTTAATAGGATTTGACTTGAAGTGACCGCACTTTAAATGGAAAGTATCCCAAATTTGAGAACCGCTGATCGAAATAGTTGGATGTTATGCTTTGACTGAATGAATAAAACATTTGAAACATACTCATCATGCTCTTCCTCAAACCTGCTGTCAGCCAACATTCTCCGCCGTGGTGCACACTAGAATAGGAGAGACAAATATTCACTATATAATATAAACAATGATTGATGATGATTTTACACCATCAAACAAGAAATAATACAGAGCAGCATCAATGTATGATCACAATCTGACACCCACACATGCACACGTGCACACACGCACACACACGTCCCATACCTAAGAGTGTCCAGTCTATAGTCTGGATCGTGCAAAACAGCATCAAGCGTTGCTTCGCCTGATTCTCCTGGATGATTGAAGGCCAAGTTCAACTCTCTCAAATGGGAAGGGTTGGAGCGCAAAGCTGAGGTCAGAGAAGAACAGCCTTTCTCTGAAACCAGACATCCTGACAAACTGAACGCACACACACACACAACATAACACACACACACACAGTGATACGTTTCACAATGTCACATTCTGTACACTGGATTTATTTGTATTAGGTTTCATTTATACACAGTGATACTGACTTGAGAGTGTCCAGCATGCATTGTGGATTCCCCAGTCCCACAGCCAGAAGTTTGACTCCAGAGTCGTGAAGGTCATTATTGCTCAAATCAACTTCTCTCAGACTAGAGCTGGAGCTGAGAGCTGACGCCAACTCCTGACAGCATCCCTCTGACAGCTTACAGTCACTCAGCCTGAACAAATATTAGTGGGAAAGCATTTATTAACTAGATCAGCAAACTTGTGTGTTGCACACATATACTGTACCGGTAGGTCATGGCCTACTCGTGTGTACCCTGACACCGCTTAACTTGCACCCCCTCCGCTCACGTAAGTAATTAGTAACAGAACAATAACATGATTAAAATATAAACTCATTTTAATCACGCTTAGCTTTTGCATTTTAATTGACCACACACACACACACACACACACACACACACACACACACACACACACACACACACACACACACACACACACACACACACACACACAGTGGGGAGATTCACAATGTTACATTCTGTCCCATTGAAATTACAAATGTGTGTGGTTTTATTTACGCCCAGTGATACTGACTTGAGTTTGTCCAACTTGCAGTGTGGACTCCCCAGTCCCACAGCCAGTAGGTTGACTCCAGAGTCCTGAAGGTCATTATTGCTCAAGTCAAGCTTTCTCAGACTAGAGCTGGAGCCGAGAGTTGACGATAACTCCTGACAGCATCTCTCTGACACCTTACAATCACTCAGCCTGAAGAAACATTTCAATTAGATTTCTATTAAAGAAAGATCACATAATAATCACACACACACACACACACACACACACACACACACACACACACACACACACACACACACACACACACACACATATAAAAGGATAGACAGAATATACCACTTGTATCGTTCCAAGTAGGCCAGGAGCCAATGGGCACCACTGGCTCCAATGCATAATATCTGGTGGTGAAAGGATTCGGGAACTTAACTAAAGCAATGCAAATTTGGGAAAATTGCAAAGTGCGGTTGCCCTATGGCAATCCTATTGGCTAGCCAATAGGAGGGGGCGAGACATCCAGACTGGCAAGCAAACTTTTAGGAGGAAAAGAAAAAGAATAAAGTGGTACAATAACAGTCTGGTTACCAACGGCAATCACGCTTTTTTAACCTGGTCACAATATCACTAAACCCAGGTGAAATTCACACCTGTTTGTAGGGTAAACAGGTGTGAATTCTATTATGTCACTGAGGCGGGCATTCTATGATGTCCCTGAGCATCATGAAGCTGCCCAAGGTCCTTTCCACCTCAGACAACAACATTATGGTAATCATATGACTAATGATTTGTGAGCTACAGTACACAGTTTAACAGTTATACTGACATGAGAGTCTCCAACTTGCAGTGTGGACTCCTTAATCCCATAGCCAGAAGGTCGACTCCAGAGTCGTGAAGGGGATTATTGCTCAAGTCAACCTCTCTCAGACTAGAGCTGGAGCCGAAAGCTGATGCTAACTCCATACAGCATCTCTCTGACAGATTACAACCACTCAACCTGAAGAAACATGGTGAAACATTTATTTAATAGATTTTCTGTTAAATAAAGATCATACAATATTGTTGATAATATATAAGTATATCCAGTTATCAGTGAACCTACAGAGCTTTTTTGGAGGCTTTGAGCACGGGCAGCAGCCACAGAAGAGCCTCCTCTGAAGCAGAGTATTTCTTCAGGTCAAACAAGTTTAGATCCTTTTCTGAAGACAGCAACAAAAAGACCAGAGCTGACCACTGAGCAGGAGAGAGCTTGTCTGTGCAGAGGTGTCCTGACGCCAGGTACTGTTGAATGTCCTCCTCTAGAGAATGATCATTCAGCTCATTCAGACAGTGGAACAGATTGATGCTTTTCTCTGGGGATGGATTCTCTTTGATCTTCTTCTTGATGTATTTGCTTATTTTATGATTCGTCGGGAAGGTGTTTCCTGTCTGTATCATCAGTAGTCTTCGTAGGAGTTGCTGATTGGTGTCCAAAGAGAGACCCAGCAAGAAACGAAGGAACAAGTCCAGGTGTCCATTTGGACTCCGTAAGGCCTTGTCCACAGCACTTTGGTAGAGGTGATCTAACTTCTGTTTGAGTGTAAATGCCTTGGACCCGCTGGAGGTTGTTTGTGGACCTGACATTAGGTTGACACCATCCTGGACGAAGGAGACAAAGACGTGAAGTGCAGCCATAAACTCCTGGACACTCAGATGGACAAAGCAGAACACTCTGACCTCGTGCAGCCCTCTCTCCAGTTTAAAGATCTGTGTAAACATCCCAGAGTACACAGAGGCATCTTGGACATCAATGCCACACTCTCTCAGGTCTGCTTCATAGAATATCATGCGACCTTTCTCTAGCTGTTCAAACGCCAGTTTTCCCAAAGCCAGAATGACCTTAGTATTCTCTGGAGACTTGTCGGAGTGTGTCTGAGCTCCATTGTGGTATTTCACACTCTTCTGTCTGAACAGAACCAGCAGGAAGTGGAGATACATCTCAGTGAGATACTTTGGCAGCGTTCCTTTCACATCTATCTTCAACAGGACCTCCAGAACTGTGGCAGTGATCCAACAGAAGACTGGGATGTGACACATGATGTGGAGGCTTCTGGATTTCTTGACGTGGGAGATGATTGTGCCTGCCTGCTCCTCATCCCCAAATCTCTTGACAAAGTACTCCTCCTTCTGTGGATCAGTGAATCCTCTCACCTCTGTCACTCTGTCAACATACTTTGCTGGGATCACATTGGCTGCTGCGGGGCGTGTGGTTATCCAGATGCGTGCAGAGGTAAGCAGGTTACCTCTGATAAGGTTTGTCAGCAACATCTCCAACGTGGTTTGCTCGGTGACATCAGTTACAATCTCAGTGTTCTGGAAGTCCAGAGGAAGCCTTAGTTCATCTAATCCATCGAGGATAAACATAACTCGGAACTCCTTCAAGCTGCGGATGTGTGGTTTCATGATCCCACCAAAGAAATGATGAAGGAGTTCCACCAAGCTGTAGGTCTTCTCCTTCATCAGGTTCAGCTCTCGGCATGTGAGTGGAAACAAGAAGTGGACCTTTTGGTTGTCTTTGTCTTCTGCCCAGTCCAGAGCGTACTTCTGAGTTAACACCGTTTTACCGATACCGGCCACGCCCTTTGTCATCACCGTTTTGATTGGTCCATCTTGTCCGGGTAAGGGTTCGTACATGTCTCTACAGCTGATTGGTCTGGCAGGTACTCTGGCCGCTGCTTCAAACTGTAGAACTTCATGGTCTTGAATGCCTCCACCACCTCCCTCTGTGATGTAGAGATCTGTGAAGATCTGCTTTAGAAGGGTACGTGTTCCCTCTCTTGCGATCCACTCGGACACATGCTGACACGTTGTCTTCAGATAAGACTTGAGTCGTCCTTGATTGACAGGAGCTAGCATTTCTATATGGCCAAAGAATGGAAGGCACCAGTGAGTCTATCTATTAATGTTAACGTGACATCCCAGATAGTAACTGCCATGAGAAGATCATTAGCTTGATTACTGTTATTACTGTCGCTGTTAGCACAGTTGAACATAGCACACTTGCATTTGGCTGCTTATTGTAAGACTAGTGAAATTCTGTATTCATCCATCCATCCATCCATCCATCCATCCATCCATCCATCCATCCATCCATCCATCCATCCATCCATCCATCTATTAATTTATTAAGGCCTGGCCTACGTTTACTGGTTGATATTGGTGTCTACTCTTCTTCACTATACGCTTCTGATGCACATTATATAAATCATATAGATCTGCATAGAGATATGTTTACATTATTCTCTGTTTTTTAATAGATTTTGAAAGATTGTCTTATTATCTGTGATTAAAGGCTTTAATTTGAACTCAACTGAAAGAAAACACCGAAAACAATAATTGATTATTCTGATTGTTGATTTCCATGGTTTTAACAGCATTAAGATCTAATCACCTCATCATGCTAAAAGTATCAATGAACACATGTTGAACTCCAAATGTATTAATATGGACTTATTGATCTACACCATGTTAAATGTATTAATGAAGACTTATTGATCTACACCATTTTCAAGGTATTGATAAAGACTTCTACACAATATCTATTCTACACGATATTAAAGGTATTAATAAAGACTTATTAATCTCCATCATGTTAATAAAGACGTAGTGATTTTCACCGTGTTAAAGGTATCACAAGGCTTATTGATCTCCACCATGTTAAAGTTATTAAGTCTTTCTTACTCATCATCAAGAGGTCAGCCACCTCATCCAGGTGCACGTTCCTCAGGAGGTGCAGTGTGATCTTCAGAGCTCCCTCAGTGAGGCTTCTCCTCTCCTCATCACCCCCCTCGCCCTCCCACTCCTCCTCCTCACTCTTTAAGCACTCTTGGTAATCTCTTGTCAGAACCCTGTGGAACCTCTTCATCTCCTTCTTCACAAATGTTACGAGTTGCTCTTCAAGCCGCTGAAACACACAGTAATAATGGGTCCAGGACGGTTTTCCGTCCGAAGTATTTACATTTTCTACACAACCTTCCGAAGAGACATTATCCCGATGAAAGTTCAGACTAATTCCAGAAAAAAATCTTCTGAATGGACAATATCCCGAAAGTGGGTAATATCGTGCACTTTGTGTGAGTATGTCGTCTGGGTGCGTGCGCATGTACGTGCGTGGCTTTATTAAGAGAGCAAATTGTTTCAATAAAAAACAGGCATCAACGAGTTCAACTCCTCCAACATAAGGAAGAAGCCAACACAACAACAAGCATAGAACAGCCCATATGCACGAATCGAGCTCAGCTGACACAGTTAAGAGACTCGCAGCGCGCCTCGTCCAACACACAGAACAGTCTGTCCATCTCCCACCAACCCAACGGAGTGCACACACACACACACGCACACGCAGCTGCTATTACTGTATGTATGGGGTCCGCGAAACAGCACAACAATCAGCATGCATTAACTGGACATAAACCCACACATCAAGAACAAGTTGTCAACACTTGATCTTGATCACACACACACACACACACACACACACACACACACACACACACACACACACACACACACACACACACACACACACACACACACACACACACACACACACACACACACACACACGTGTAGCAGGTACGGGTTACCATAGTACCCTGTAGTAAACACAGTGAGAGAGAGACAGGCGGACGGAGAGGGGCAAAGAAAGGAGTGCACACTATAGCTCTCTGTCTGTCTGACACTGCAGACCCCCCTCCCCTGTGCACACACACACGCACACACACGTGCACGCACACCCATGCACGCAGGGTAGGCCTAGTCAGTAAGTAGGCTACAAAGGACTCAGTCTTTCTTATTGAAACAATTTGCTCTTAATGAAACCGCGTGCAATGAAGCCGCACCCACGCGCACACGTGGGTGCACGTGCGCGCACCCAGATGACTTACACACACAAAGTGCACGATATTACCCACTTTCGGGATATTGTCCGTTCGGGATGTTGTCCATTCGGAAGATTTTTTTTCGGGAAATCGTCTGAACTTTCATCGGGATAATGTCCATTCGGAAGGTTGTGTAGAAAATGTAAATGTAAAGACTATTGTCCGTCGGGGCAATGACTAGTCGGAAAACCGTCCGGACCCCAGTAATAAATAATAATGATAAGTTTAAACTCAACAATCTTGAATTGTTTTTTTCTCTTCTTCCCTGCTAAGTCCTGCCTCTTGCAGCAACTAACAACTCCCATAGACAACACCTTGGTAACTTTGGTTCAAACAGCCAAAAACTAGACCAGCACCTTATCCAGACTATTGTAACTCAACCAACCCAAATTCTCACATACTGGATATCTCCTCCCTTCTCCGCTCCCTCCATTAGCTCCATTGGACCCTAGAAACCCTCCTGCATGCCGAGATCAGCCGACGCAGGGAGGTTGGAAGTACGTACCTGCATTTGCAGTTTTTACTCTCTGAATTCTGTATTTTGTTTTATTGATCTTGGTTATACCTTTCATCTATCTTATTGTTGTTTTATTCCATTGTTTTATTTTTATTGTAAAGCACTTTGTGAATTTGTCTTGAAAATATGCTGTGTAAATGAATTCATTATTAGCAGTGCAAAAGCGAGAGTGATTATACCTTGGTGGTACATCTTTTATTGGTTTGGAGAAGACCGACACTATTAAAATACCGTCGGCTCGAAAATCTCACGGTATCAATACCATGGCTTTAAACACCGCGGTAATATTGAAATACGGTATACCACGGCATGCCTAGTCTTGAGCTGACTAAACGGTTTTTAATGGATGGATTTGTAGGTGTAGTAATGGTGTTGTACACTGACATTATATACCTTAAATATGAAGTTCAGCGTTGGTGGGTGAATATGAGCTGATATCTGCTGCTGGTCACTGTGGAGGACACACACGTGTGTGCAGACATGCACACACACACGCACACGCACACGCGCACACACACACACACACACACACACACACACACACACACACACACACACACACACACACACACACACACACACACACACACACACACACACACAAACTTCAATTTTCAAAACTGACCCGTATACCGGTGACACAGTGAATCGTAAATATTTTATATAAAGCCGATTACAACGTGGACAAAGCTTGCATCGTGACAAATCATGATGACACACACCATCTTTTGGAACAATCAAATAATCTCTAAGATGAAAAATGAAACAAAAACTGTTGTATCCTTCCGTTTTCTACTTCTTGCTAATTAGATATTATATGACGATATTGTGTGTGTCATCATGATTTGTCACAACCCGAGTTGGCTTTGTCCGTTGCAAAGTCGTCTTTATATAAATTATATCGTCTTTATATAAAATATAAGCGATGCTTATCTTGTTAGTCAGGGTCAGGGATCCTTTTAGAGAAACATGTTTCTTGGGGTTAGAAAAGAATGGCACAGTCATGTGCTGTTTTTTTGTTTTTGTTTTTTTGTTTTTTGTTTTTTGTAATTTTGTACCCTAACCTCTGATAGCTGTAGAATAAATATAGTGTGTTTATTTCTTATTGTTTTACTTTCTGACCTCTGATCAGTAGAGTATTGTCCATCTTTGAAGAGAATAGGATGACCCATAGACTGGTCACTCATCATGGAGACACAGCTGGGTACAGGAGACTCTGTTCTCTGATGATCAACCCTGACAACCAACATTAAACAATACATTTATTCATTACCATTACATGACAACCATCATAAAGCTGGAACACTTATCACAACTAGATATTAAAATAGTTAATTATGAAACAAGCCAATTACATAATTATGTTTTGTTTGCTAAGGGACAGGTGTTAATTGCATGGGGGTCCGTCCCCCTGGAGGAAATGTATCTGAACTACAAAAAAAAAAAAAAAAAAAAAGCCACTCTCCCTTATTTTTAAAATAAAAATCCAGTCCCTTCCCAATGTGATTAAACATGAATCATATCTCGACTATTTAACTGATCACACAACAATGGGCCATTTGCATGCAATTGACACTATAGATAGTTAGACAGACAAACAGACTCTCTCTCTCTCTCTCTCTCTCTCTCTCTCTCTCTCTCTCTCTCTCTCTCTCTCTCTCTCTCTCTCTCTCTCTCTCTCTCTCTCTCTCTCTCTCTCTCTCTCGTTGTTTTGTTTTCCCCCACTCCAGGGGGTGTTATTATCTAATTTGTATTCTATTTTCTCAAAGCACTGTCTTATATTTAGGCCAATAGGGTAGTTTTAGAACTTCTGACCTCATAAGAATCATATCATATCGTATCATATATGTGCCATATATGTGTCATTTTCATATATATATATATATATATATATATATATATATATATATATATATATATATATATATATATATATATATATATATATATTTTTTTTTATTCTGACCTGTGATCAGTAGAGTATTGTCCATCTTTGAAGAGAATAGGACGACCCATAGACTGATCACTCTTCATGGAGACACAGCTGGGTACAGGAAACTGACGATCAATCCTGACAACAAACATGAAACATTATAGTTATATTTATTAACCTAATACTCAGATTAGTCGATCAACACCTCATATCTAGTCTAGATAAAAAATAGCCACATTACATAACTAGAGAAAGTGCACTTCTGGACTCAGGTCTGAAGGTCAGATAGGTCAGGTTGTGGCCTCCAGGTGGCGCTATAGGCCAATGTGAAAAGGGGTGCCATTTCCTTTGATGATGCCTTTGATGGTAATGGGATGATTTGAGGCATTTTTTCCAAAAAATGTGTTTTGCAATAACCCACCTGTTGGTGGTTACTATAACAGGCCAATGTGAAAAGGGTGCAGTATCTGTGCACCTAGTTGGGAAGTGTGTTAAAAAAAAAAAAAAAAAGTCACGTAAATTGCGAGTTGCGTTCGTGATTTGATGCTTTTGTTTAAAACAGACAAATCCTGCAAACTTTGAAAGCCAATTGTGGAAAATTAGGATGAGCACCTGGCTGTACAGCTACTCTAACGATTTGCAGGATTTGGGGACAGAATCAGAGTAATATGAACATGTGTTTTCCAAAATTTGACCTCTTGATGGTGGAGACAATTACGCTGTGTTTCCTAATGAAAAGTGTTTCTTGAAATCTGTGTTAAACATGTTCCCTATCAAAGTCTAACAACATCAGTTTTATCCAAGCCTGAGAGTGTTCAGTTTACACCTTATCTCTGGTAAGAATAAATTAATAATTAACCTAATAAACAATTAGACCAATAGTCTTAGAACTTTTGACCTCATCAGATCAGTATAGTTAAAACGTTTTACATTCTCTGATCACTAGAGTTTGACAAAATGTTTTCTGATAGTTTAACATTCTGACCTCTGGCGAGTAGAGTGTTGTCCATCTTTGAAGAGAATAGGACGACCCATAGACTGGTCACTCTTCATGGAGACACAGCTGGGTACAGGAGACTCTGATTTCTGATGATCAACCCTGACAACCAAATTCAAAATTACATTCATTCATCTGCTGGGGCTGGTTGGTTAGGTGAAACTGATTAATCATTTCTCACTCCATCAGCAATTAAGACTATTGAAAACAGCTTCAACAAAAATCTCATTTTTTGTAGTTCAGAATAGGATTTAAGATGGATGCATGCATGTGTGCACGCCTGCTCGTGTGCGTGTATGCCACATGTGTGTGCACTGTAATTATTTGAACTGTTGATTAGTATCGAAGTGTAATAATATCAGGATGATAGCAGACCCACACAACACAATAACAGAGATTTTAGAGGTCAGGTAGTTTTAATGTCGTCCGTATTATTATAATCTACAGGACATGTCATAGACTCAAACCTGACCAAACATCAAAGTACTTGCTGCGCAAGCCCCAGTATGGCAGACACAGCTGCTAAACCTGCTCCAGCAAGTCTGTGGTCTTGTGCTTTGTTAAAATGTAGTTTAAAACACAACCATAATCCAGGGTTAAAGTACCAGCATCTATAGATTATAGTATACAGCAGATTATTTACACATTTGCGTTGCGTTTATATTTAGAAGCATCGTAATGTCCATAAACTATGAGTTATAACTGAACTTAACCCATTTAGGCCTGACCTAAGGTTTCTTAAAAACTTGAAATATTTGTATATCAGCATCAAAAAAGTTTATTCTGTAATACTGTACATACTGTACAGAATCCAAATATGGATTCCCATCCTGAAATTAAGAGAGTCCTGCAGATCTCAGGAAAGCCCAAGCCGGGAGTGGAGGCATCGACTACATTCTGTTCAGTGTCGGCACTGTATTTTGAAAATGACATGCATGTCCGTGCGCACATGCATACTTTATCAAAGACCTTTTTGTATAATTGCGTGGCTTTGTTTGTTTGAATGACGGATTGTACCTTAAAAGTGTAGTCACAGTCATAGATGTCTAAAAAAATATGAATAAAAGCATACAAAAATACACTAGCTATAATGAACACTAACTGCATTCTGAATCAAACGTTGATGTGTTCACCAATCATGTTTATAAAATCAGCCACTTTGCAAATTGCAACACATCTTTTGTTGTCTATCGGCTTGAAGGCCCTTGTGGTTGCTTCTATGTGGGAAGGACAAAACGTAAATTTAAGGACAGTTTGAGTGAACATAAAACAGCAATCCGTACAAACAACCCTAACTACCCTATGGCTGTCCACTATCATGAAAAAGGGCACGGGAGCCCCTCCACTCTAAAAGCCACAGCCATTGAAACTATACCTTGTGACATTAGAGGTGGGAATAGACTCAAAAAGCTCCTTCAAAGAGAAACCTTTTGGATAGTAACTCTAAAAGCCACAATGTTCCCAGGCCTTTCCTCTGATCGGTTTACTATTATTTTTTTTTTTTTTTATTTTTATTTTGGGGTACCCCTACATATATCAATGCTTGAATAATTTACCTTGTTTGTTCCATGTTTTGTTTTTACTAGTCACTTGGTGCTGGTCACTTTGGGTGCTTTGTTGTTTTTCTTATAAATTTGATTCATATGCAAATGAAATCTCTGTACCTATGACATGAGGAAATGACATCATGAGATTGTCTCCACCACCTGGCTGTATTTAAGGTGATTCACCTGCCAAGCTGTTAGACCCTGACGAAGACCCTGTGCGGTCGAAACGCGTTGGTCATTTCAGTTGCCTTGCTCATAAATAAATGAATTAGTATACATTTTTCACACTGAAGATGGAGTGCCTTGGTTTTCTTTTTTCTTTTTTAAAAAAGTCTGCAGTTTACACCTTTTGGTTTTAGGCAGTAAAAACCTTTTGAGAAGAAGAACCATTTTTGTCAAACGTGAACCATGTATTAAATGCTTGATTCAGAAACAACATGTTAATTTATGATGCTGCACTAACTGTAGGGGCGACATTCTGACCTCCGGTCAGTGGATATATCATGTGTTGCTTTCTGGTGGTGTTACATTCTAACCTTTGATCAGTAGAGCGGTGTCCATTCTTGAAGAGAATAGGGCGACCCATAGACTGGTCACTCTTCATGGAGACGCAGCTGGGCACCGGAGATTCTGATCTACGATCAACCCTGACAACAACATGAAACATCACATTTTTTTCATTTCCATGACAACCAACAAACACAATAATCAAATAGTCAGACTATACGCATGTCATCACATGTAGATATTAAATAGTTCATTTTTAAATTATGACACAAGACATATGGTAATATTAGCTAGATTGCATAATTGCGCTGTTTGGTAATTAAAACAGTGTTTCCTAAAATATGATTCTATGAGCTGTTTAAAAATGTTCCGTAAGTCCAACAACATCAAAGGCTATGAGTACTGTATGTTAACTTAACCTACTCAATTATCATCTTTTCTCTGGTAGAGGAGAACTTAATAATTAACATCACGAACAATCAGTCCAATATTCTCAGGAAATAATTAATAAAACTATGGCATGTGTTGTTTGATGATTTACATTCTAACCTCTTATCAGTAAAGCGGTGTCCATCTTTGAAGAGAATAGGACGACCCATAGACTGGTCACTTTTCACAGAGACACAGCTGGGTACAGGAGACTCTGCTCTCTGATGGTCAACCCTGACAGTAAAACAAACAATATGAGACCCAGACACAAACATTAACATGAAAAATGAACAAAAACCTAAGACCAATCTTTTTGTTCAAAGTCATTCATTCATACACCCCCTCAAACAACAACAGTAGCATACGTTTTTTATCAGGCATACCTCCTGGCAATTATACATGTGCCAACTGTGTTCACTGTAGTTTTACCTAAAACTAAGTGGTTCCCCATATCCCCATATCGCTCCAGGCGAAACCAACAGAGCTCTGAGAACATACATACGTGAGCACACGAGTGAAATCAGATGAGGAGATATGCATTCCCCTGCGGCGGTCCACTTTAATGAAATGGGACACAATAGCTCTATGGTACTGGGGCACTGAGAAAGTTGATAGACCTCTTCGTGGTGGCGACCATGATCGCCTTCTGCTCCAACGCGAAGCCTTCTATATTTACACGATACTATAAATACTATATCGCCTCATGTATCAAAAGGAGTGCAGATTCGTCCCCAAACTTCAACGTGGGTTTTGGAGTGCACACAACTCCACACGGCATATATCAAGCGATCGCACACAGCTGATTCCTTCCTAATTTCCTTCCTACAATGATAAATGTGAGGGCAGAAATCAACCTGACACGCCCTTGGAAACAGGCCGCTCCTCCCTTTCTTTGCGACATGAACAACTGCAATACGTCCAGCAACCATGGTGATGAGGGAAAAAAAAAACTTTCCACCGATCGCGCTGCTTCCCGCGGCCAGCCAGCCAGCCCCCCCCCCCCCCCCCCCAGCCCGATTGCGCTGCTTCCCGCGGCGCGACAGCCCCCCCCCTCCTTCGCAACTCCGTTCGCCGTTGTTTTAAGTAGGCTAAGTAAAATAAAAGCATGCATGGCATTTGGTTTTATTTTTAGTTTACACTCTCAAGAGCCAACTTTCATATGGTTACCTGGGGACCACCTGGAACCCTCTCAAGAACCACTGGTGGTCCTCGGACCACATTGAAAACTACTGGCCAGTTTTTATTACATCGCTGTGAATGGAATAGGCTACAGGTTAGTATTCTGCAGTGTAGGATTAAATCCATGCATTTTTAGAAAGAGCGCAGCCCCCCCTCTCCCCCCCGAGTCGGACTGCTGCCTGTGAGTGACCACGTAGCCTAAATCAGAGATAGATAACTGCCAGCAGTGACAAGACAGTTCATAAACTCATATCAACCTTATGATGTGATCGGTGATTAATAAATGAATCGATGGCAGGCACATGACTGCAGGAGTGCAGGTGTTACATATTAGTGTGATTATGCTGATTTACAAGCTTTCTATCCTTCGTGCAGACTGTTGTACAATACAAACCAGGCGTAGGCCACTGTAAATCCACAGCAGCGCAATCTCCCGCCGATCCGCGATCACGACTCCCGAAATTGCTCTCACAAGCAGCCTACTGTAGATTTGCAGTTTATCTGAGTGACTCAGGCGAACATATAAGCACCTAACGTAGCATCATTGTAAATAGTCAGGCTGTGCATGTATTTGTCACTGCAAATAAAAGTGGCTTTTATTTAATTCTTTTTTTTTTTCATCGGGATTAGGCATGTCATCTCGCATAGCCTATATATGCCTTTCCAAACCTATATATTTTTTCATCTGTATCATTTATTAGGTTTTATAGCTATTAGGAGTGAATAGATAACTTTAGATGCCTTTCTGCAGTTCAGACAATGCTGCTCCGCTTGTTTAGGACAGAAAAACAGGCAAGGACAAATCCTACGACAGCTCCCGACCTGACGTGGGTTTTGTCCGGACGTGGGATCAACTTCAAGTTCATGTGGGAATGATACATGTCAAACAATGTGGGAATTCTGCTCTACGCATGCTCTACGTTCATTTTTGGGTGTACACCACGTTGATAAATGAGGGCCATATATCTCCTCATGGGCTACATAAGGAGCTTGATATAAAACCTTTTCTGGGAAAAGGTTTTACATGCAGGACAACATTGTCACACGTGTGACAGGATGTCACTGCCACAAGTAAAAGTTGTTTCAGTGACTGACTCACCGACTGGATGAGGAGGTCTCGTCAAAGCGCTTGATGAGACTGGCAATGCTGCCCGCCCGTTCGGGTCTGCAAAGGGGTGAGGGGCCAGAGACGAGTGTTGAGTCACGGTGAAATACAAATGATTTATTAAAAGATGTCATCAGTCAAACAGAAAGAAAGGAGAAGAAAACGGAACAAAATAAAATAAGATGAATGAAAATAAAAGAGGCAAGACATTAAAGATGCAATACAGCGATGAGGGCATGAAATATGGCATGACATTAAAAATGCAATACAGCGATGAAATCACTACAGTGAAAAGTCTGTTAAAAGTAAGTGCATAAAAGTCTTGAGCTGCGCTTTAAAAATGTCTACAGAGGCTGCTTGTTGAAGGTATAGTGGGAGCTTGTATAGTAGAGGCTGCTTCACTATGTTTTTTGCCATCTTTGGGGCACAGCAAGCATATACAGTAAGTATATATATATATATATATATATATATATATATATATATATATATATATATATATATATATATATATATATATATATATGTCCCGAATATAAGACGACTCGTTTATAAGACGACCCTCATTTTTCAAGACCCATTTACAGAAACATTGAATGTCAAATAGTATAGCCCCTGAATATAAGACCACTCCGTTTTTCGTTCGCTCTCAGATTGTCTGCCTAAAATATAAATTGTACTATAGCATGCCATATTGTTGTCTATTGTTGTTATCTTAACCCAGGGAAATGGGACAGTGGAACGAAAAAATGTATAAGTCGAGAGCCGGAACTGCTGGACAAGACATGGCACCAATTTTGCAAATAGCAAAAAAGTAATTTTGCTTAAAAAAAAAATCAATGTCCATTAACAGCAATATAAGTACAAAGATGAAAGGCCTAGGCATACATTAGAAAGTGAAAATGCATGTATTTATCCAAGCCTAATGCATAGGAAAATGAGAAAGTAAATCAAGTGATTTGAAAAAGCAACACAATTAGCTGCATTTATTTCTCATCATGCTCTCTGCAATATACATGATATGATATGAATATTATATGAATATAAAAAAAAAAAACATTAAATATTTACCATTGGTCATGTTTACATGAGCACTTAAATCCCCTTTTAAATTCCAAATAAAAGTTAAATAAGATTAAACGTTGTCATGTAAACACCTACAAAAATCTACTGTATATCGGAATGCCGGATTGGACTTATGTAAACACTTATCCCCCCCCCCCCCCCCCCCCCCCCCACACACACACACAGATTAGGCCTATGCTAATAATGTGCATACCAACATGAAACAATAAATTTATTCTTCACCATAACGACCACCATAAATACCTATGTTTATTAATCAAATATTCACACTCATGAAATTTCATTTTTAAATTTGGACACAAACCATGACAGTAAAATCATCCACATTAAAGAGTTGTTTCATAAAACAATATCAAACTGGGCAAACATTACTGACCTTGTCGTCAGTTGATTAGGATCCATGTTTCTTCTTTGCAACTCACTGTGGACGACAGTATCTGATGACCAACAAAACAACAAAATTTTTAACTCACTGTGGACGACAGTATCTAATAAACAACAAAACAACAATATTTTAACTCACTGTAGATGACAGTGTCTGATTGATAAACAACAACACAACAACATTTTAATTCACTCTGGATGATAGCATCTGATAAACAACAAGATACAAAATAAAAAAATACAACAAATTGTAACAATGGACTGTAGATCAGTCACACATGGCTAACATGCGGCCTGCCGGCCGGCCCTGGCCTTGAGAAACTAAATAAAACTACCTCCAAAAAATACAGATACAGTACAGTATATTTATGCCATTAAAGGTTTTGGATCTTAGGCAAATGAATGCAATTTATGCAATTTGACTCCAATTTATAGTAATTAATGCCGTTCAAGCACCTGCTTCCATTTTGCATGTTTTTGAATGCTTCTAAGTTAACAGTCCGCCCTGAAGGGTCGATGTTGAAAACATCATGCATACACAGCTACAGCATACTAACAATAGTTGACTATGGTTATTCTTAAACAGTCAGTTTGTCATGTCTGACACATTCATTTGCAATAAGCGTTCAGGGTTCACACAAATTTATACCGGTGTATTTAGAAAAAAAAAAGAAAAAGAAAAACTTGAAACTCATTTTCCAGGCCTATAATCATTCAGACACAATAGGCCTAAGAGTCTCCTACTAAAATCTACATCACCTACTGTATGCTAGGCTAGGTCATAGGATCAATGTGTCAACAGGTATCCTTTCAGTCACTTTATCATAGTCAGTATGGAGGAGACATTGCTGATGAAAATAACAATAGCCAATTGTTTAATAAAAATACAAGAATAATATGCCTAACTATTAGCTTATGCACCCCCCCCCACCCCCACAATTAACTCATGCCACAACCCTGTTGTGGCATGAGTTACTATGGACCCTCCGGTATATAAAAAAAAAATACCCTTATTTGGCATAATGGTGCAATTATGAAAGAATACAGTCATTTTCAAAAAGTTTGCCCACACTTCCTTCATATTTCACAACTCCCCGCATCGAATAAAATCACATTAAATCCCTGCTAACATGCAACTATCCCTGCTCTGTGTTGCATATAATGATGGCAATACCAGAAAATAATGAATACTCTTATACAATGTAAATAGTTACTTCAACAAGATATGGTAATGATTGTATATAGTTCAGTAATTGAGAAAATAACAATACAACAATGTAAATATATATTATATACCTGTTCATGTTGCCAATGCTGGACATTTACTTCTCTGTGGTTTTTACACTCTGTTACCTGATGATGTGTGACGGGAATTAAGATATTATGACCTGAGGGAGAGACACAGAGTCGTGTTTATAGCTTTATTATGGTCTGATAACTCTGATACAGTTTGATGAGTACAAGGTACAAGTTCACTGCAGGTCTGGACAAGAGAACTGACGCTCCCATTCACGCCACCATGACCCCTACTTAAACCGTTTTTATGGTTCCCGTAATAATCAGGTCTCAATCAGTCGTATCAAGTAAAACCAATGTTATTAAACCTGTATGGCGTGAGAAGCATCTGGAACTCCCACCTGTAATGCAAACAACAACAAACCAATAAGCATGGCCGGATCCAGGCATGGGTGGGGGGGGCAACGCCCCCTAAATGCCCTGACTGCCCCACCAAACACGATGGTATGCAAAACAACCCACGGTATTTCAAATTAAAGTGCCTATACTTAAAAGGATTTGAAACACTACTACTATCACTAACTAACTACTAACTGTGGCACCACTAAATCAACAGCATTCCGTCATTGAAAACAGAAAACTCTCTGAGTCAGACCTTTAGCTTTATGCATGCAGCGTGTCTGTTGCAACTTCAGCAACAGCTGATGTTATTATTGATGCTTTACTTGCCTAATAAAAGTCCTGTAACTGAAAATGGTACGGGTACGGCACCTTGGGCCCCTGAGCTAGAGGGGCCCTTGAGCTTGAGTGTCTCCCAAAAAAGGGGAAACAGTGAATAACAGTGGCACACTCTGTCCTTATCACTGTTATTAACAATGGACTTATTCATTGTGCCAATAAAATAGTACAGTGATGCTAGTGTTTAACCCTCCAAGGCCCAGACTTATTTCTACTTGAAAGAAGAAAAAAAAAATGTTTTCAACCTTACTTCTAGGTTGTACTACCATGATATATTAAAAAAGCTTTTTTTTTTTTTTTTTTTTTTTTTTTTTGGGGGGGGGGGGGGGGGGGGGGGGGGGGGGGGGTATTATTTTATGCTAATTAAATCATTAATTATAATAAATTTTAAAAAAATGTGGGGATATCTTTTAATACAGTGAATGTACATGTAATAGACATTCTAATAATCACAAAAATATATGTATTGCAGTCATTTTACATACAGATTCTCTTCTGTCTGTAACGCCCCTTATGGCAAGGATGACATGGGTCAATATATCAAACGTATTAATACACACAAATGCACACACGTGCATGTGCGCCGCGTACACACACGCACACACGCACACACGCACACACACACACACACACACACACACACACGGAATGAAGTTGGCATGGATGGTCCTCTTTTCGGGAACTGGTGATGGTGGCTGATGATTAACATTTGTACCATAAACATTAACATGATAAACTTATCAAAAGCATAAAGGCCACTGTGCTTTAATCATATGCAATAAAAGTCATTTGGGATATTGATCGTTTGATGTGGGCAAGTTAAGTGCTTCTATTTGCTGTTGCTCCCATAGGTCAAATTTAACAGGTGAAATTTACATAACTTGAAACAATAGCTTCAGGAATGCAAAACATTATAAAAAGCTGATCAGTCACTCAATGGGCTTTCTGGATTACACAAATTACCGTTCGGGCAACCAAGCTGCAATTGTCTGTAAATGTAAATCAACAACAAAACCAAGACAGAAGCTGACGGAAGACAAGACCAGATATTTATTTATATATTCATGTGTTTGTCTGTTTATTTGACAGGGACAGCGTTCATTAATCCACACAGTTTTACAATTGTGTAAATGGACCAGAGTTAGCCGAAGCTAATTTACACATGTCGTCGCGGAGCAGGCTCTTAAAGAGTGCTAATGAAAAAAAAAACATGCAGTACATTACAATACAATACAGCAAAGTATGCATTACATTCTTACAGTACATTATGGTAATATAATGTAATATGACCTAGGAATTGGCTCATGGCAGGTTATCATATCATCGATTCTGTGATCTTTTTGTAGCCAAATTTAGTAGGGCTATAGCAAACATTAAAGGTAGGGGAAGTGATTTCACTTTTGTCAGATATCACCCACATTTTTTTTTCTGTTAAAATGCTCTATTATAAGGTGTGGAAACCATATATGGAGTTTCCCCCCTCCCCCACGTTAGCAGAGGAGCTAATAAAAGTTCCCCAGGTGGTGGCGAATTCTCCTTCAATCAGGATCGAGCAGCAGGTTCACATAGTGTAGCTACTGTTGGACGCCCCTAGTGCACCAGGCTGGTACTACACCATGAATTTCAAATCACTTACCCTACCTTTAACAAAATAAAATAGAAAAGTGCCCCTTCTGGGCACAGGTCTCCACCAGGCCAGGTCAGGCTGTGGATCTAGAGGGGGGGCAGGGGTGGGCAGAACCCACCCAAATGTGCATCCTGCCCACCCAATGAAAGGTAATATCAGTGTTTTTCATCAGTGGTCCGGGGACCACCAGTGGTCCAGAGAGGTCCAGGTGGTCCCCAGCTAAATGATGGAAAGTTGGTTAACCAGATGTAACACATTGATCTGTATGTTTGTCCGGTTTGTTTCCCAAATCCAGCCTGGAATTGTGGACAAAAGCAAAATAAATCTTTAGTTTTGGGTCTGTGGGGTTAAAATGTCCTCAAATGGTGGTCTGTGGCTCAAATGCCGAATAAATAGTGGACCCTGGTGTCAATAAAATTGAAAACACTGCTTCATATAAAAAACTTTGTAATTGCCCACCCTGCCATTCTTCCAGCATTCTTCTAGTAGGGCTGGCTAAATCCGGCTCTGGGCACTATAATATTAGAATGAGTGTGCCATGTACTGTTATGGCTTTGATGGTAATTGGATGATATGAGGCATTGTTTTAGCCATTTTTTCTCCCAAAATTTGTTTTGCAAAAATCCATCTATTGGTGTTTGCTGTTTTATAATAATGACATTCATATTAGAATGGTAATATTGCCTTGTTATTGTGTCAATAATACAATATACTGTACATATAGTATAACTTTGAAACCCATAACAGTTACAAAAGGCAAAGACAAGTCAATGGAAGTGTGCACAATTATTTTATTGAAATAAATAAAATAAATGAAATAATAATAATTTTAATAATGGATAGTGGATTACATTTTGCCAGATACTGAAATGTGTTGTCAGTGGTAAGCTGCACCATTAAACTACTTCAGACTTTGTGTGAGCTATACAGTGTGCTATATGTGTGGGAAGAAAATAAAATGTTGACCAATAAGAGAATGCTGAATATAATAGGATCATGCAACGCAAAATATATTTAAACAAAAGAGGCAAGAGTCTTAATTATGTTAAGAATCAAGAATCCATCTATCTTCAACCGCTTATCCATTTTCTGGTTGCAGGGGCAGCAACAACATTATGTGTCCCGTGCTGCATCAACGAGGAGGAATGTCAAGAACGAGAATAAAAATGATCCATAGCCAGAAAGGGAAATAAAGAAATATTGCTTCATTCTTGGAAATCGGAAAAAAGCTAGAATGTAGTAGTAATGAAATATTATAGTGTTTTGTCTAGTCACACAAACTTTGGTTCCTTCAGGCTTTGTGTGAACTGTGCACAAAAGGTGTGGGGGAAGAATAAATATATTGAGAAATATGAACTAGGCAACAGTAGTCATTTCTGAAATTATGATTGGCTGTAAAAGAGAGGTAGGTGTTAAGTACAATTGTGTTATTACATAATTGCGAAGGTGTAATGCTCGTAAAATGAGGAAATGTGTTGTGTTCTAAAAACAAAGAAACAAACCAGTGCCATGCTTATGAGTGTAACAATACACTCTTTCTCTCTTACACTATTATGAGTACAACTCCAATATATAACTGATCCATGTACAGTACGAGTGTACATATATACATGTTTTGAAAACGGATTGTATTAACACTGTTAGCTTGTGTAGTTTGAGTTTTGTGCTTAGTGTGATATTAGTTGTTTCAAGTGCTTGTGCTGTCTGTATTGGCCGGATTTTAGTTGTGCATTGTGTCCATTTTATCATATTTTTTGATCATTATCTTTAAGTTCCATGTCTTGTTGTGTTATCCTTTTCTGTTTTTTTTCTTGTAACTTTCTATGTGATCATCATCAGCATTTAAGGTAAATCCGGTTTTACAGCATGTTAAATCACGGTCAGAGTAGTATCTGTGTGGAGACTGTGTCTTGTCTGTTGACATACGCATGGCCTAGGAATGAGCCGTCATCTGTGGGAAGTGCTAAAAGTGGGTGCTGTGGGTCACTGCTGGGGTTGTAGTTGAAACCACCTAAAATGATTCTCAATGTGTTGTTTTCGAGTGACTGTAGGAATTCTGCACATTTGGACATTGTCAGTGACATGTGTTCCATATCGTTAAGTGACTTGTTGATTGTGTTGGAAAAGGGTTATTTGATGCTATGCACTTGTCTGTCAGTTCGGAAGCAGGTGGGGTTTGGTAATGATTGGTACCAATGGTGAATTAGACAGAGTTTGTATGGATGCTGCTTCAGGAAAGTTTTCTTTGTACTAACTGGCTGCTATGACTTCCTGTCCTAATTGATTGCTGTCAAAGTTCATCAAGATCGTTTGCATAGTGTGGCATTTCGATGGCAAACCACCGCCCAGGTAAAGACGCACAGAGGGACACCCCCGGGACCCCCCCAGGCAGAGGGACAGAAGAGGACCATGCCTCCCGCTCGGGCAAGTATTGGACGGGAGGTACCTGCCCCGCCACCTATTAGAACAGGAGGAATATATGACAGCCGCGCTGGCGGGGCGGAGCCGTTTAAATGCCGGTTCCCTCTGCCTCACAAGCTCTCTAGCACTCCGGGGTGAACAGTGCGTGGTGTGCGGCTTGGGCGGTGAGTCGAATGCCACTGTTGGACATTCTATGTCAAATTGAATGATACACGGTTCTGATCTCTCTCTCTCTCTCTCTCTCTCTCCCCCCCCCAGGCTTCTACCGGGCACTCACTATCTGAGCAAATGATGGATTGCGAAATCGGGAAGTGATCCCGAACAATCATAGACCCCACAGCACGTTGGAAAAGGAATAATCCCCAGTACACGGCCCCGAGGCCGAGTAGCCCACGCTACGCATGTTATATTTAGCAGAGATCCGACTCAGGAAAGTTCTCATCAATAACTATTGTTTCCCTTATGCGAAGACTAACCTGTGTTAAATCTCCGCTGCTTGAGACAGAGGCCAGGCCCGTGACAGACCGTCACTCCCATCTAGCGGATGAACTCATGAACTATTACATAGCCCACCTTTGATGAGAATAACTTTGTTGCTTTATTGATGAACATTTGAGTTGAATAAACGCCTTGGCATAGGCAAATTGATCCCTTGGTCTCCTGGGTTTGTGTACCAGCTGCCACAATAGTCCTTGTGACGCATTTTGCCTTGGACACTACAGTCCGTCAGACACTAATGTTGCATGTCAACTTGACTCTGGCCCAACTGCTACAGACACAATCTCCTGTTTGTGATGGTTTGCTTGGTATTGCAATGTTAACCAGTCCATTCTTACAAACATTGTGTGAGTCAATAGCTCTAATATTGAATATTTGTGTGTCTGTGTCCACTGACCAGACTTGTACACACGTGGCTTCCTGCCACTACAAACAAGAAGAAACAAACCAACAACACGGCTCCTCCGGCCCCACCTCAGAAACGGGCTCGTCGATCCTGTTCTGTGGCAGTATTTTACCAAAGATAAGGAGAACAACAAGGTGGTCTGTAAATTAGGCAAGGCTTCACTCTACGACAACACGTCTGCTATGTCCAGCCACCTGTGCCATCTGGGATTCGCTTTGTGGCTACAAAGAATAGGTACAAGTTCTC
The DNA here is from genome assembly GCA_039105355.1 of Benthosema pterotum. Classification (NCBI taxonomy): domain Eukaryota; kingdom Metazoa; phylum Chordata; class Actinopteri; order Myctophiformes; family Myctophidae; genus Benthosema; species Benthosema pterotum. The sequence continues at coordinate 2,725,774 of CM076986.1, forward strand.
CTTTGTTCCTGCCTTAATTTGTGTGGTCAATGCAGCATTCTGGGTGGTGATCTTGCTTAACATCTGCACCTACAGCAGCACTTTATGCTAGCACTTTATTCATGGCACTTTGCATCTCTGCACTTCACAACATTGCTACCTCCTTCTTATAGTTGAATGGTTGGAGTGGGCACGAACCCCCCCAAACATGAGTCGTGCCCCCCCAACCTGCGTACTGCCCTACCCAAACATTATGGGTATTTAATTGTGTATAAAATCGCGGACAATAAATGCGCTAAAAATAAAAGTAGTGACAACCCCGTTCACTTCATGGGGTCAGTCTAATGGCGGCTCCTCTACATAGACTTTAATGAGAACAGGGTTGAGAAATGGGGACAAGCATGCAGAGCAAGCGCTCAGTTTCCGACAGCTCAATGGTGAAACTCTACTGTAGCCTATATTTCTGCATTCTATATGCTTTGCAAATACAGATGCAGAAAGTCACTACCTTATGTTCTAATCCGGATCCTGATCCATTAATGTAAAATTCCTGTTACTAAGTTACTGCTTAAACAGAGGAGCATTGTTCATAAGCATAGTTAGCCACTAGATGGCGGAATTTTACTGTAACCGTTTATGTCAAGAATAATAATTATAATAAGTATGATGCAATAGGCTATTTCGTTTAGGGTGTTAGCAAAGACATGCATGCTCAACTGACAGCATTCCTGTCATCGAAGGATTCTGTTTCACCAGCATCATCACCAGATTCCACATAGACAGTCATAGACGGTTATTAATTTGTTAACTCAATTGCTATTCATTTCTTTTACTGCTATATGAGTTCTATCCAAATAACTAATCATGAGACTGTTAAGATGTAACTGGCAGACAATTACGTATAGTGTCTGGGGTCCTTGTATGAAATATTTTGAGAACTACTGAGAAACAGGGGTAATGTGTTGTAATTGAAAACAACGTGTCATTCTTCTCCCCACATCCAGAAATCTGACCACCAAGGCCTGTGGTTATCATAATATTGTGTGTAGAGTGTGAACACATTTTAATGTTAAAGTAAAATCTAGTGATGCACAGAATACCTGGTGCTCTTCACCAGAATCAGACGATAGCTCAATTCTGTGTATATTATATTGCATGGAATCACAGCATACTCAATAGTCGCAATATACTGTACATCGATTTTGCAACATTTGATTTTGTATTGTTTCGCAAGGTAAGTGAATCGCCCCACCCCAAGCAGTAACGTTACTTGTGAGAACCGCCAGCATCGCTGGCTGCACAGGGCACGCCTTTGAAGTATCAGATTCTGCCGTGGAAAAAGTTTGCTATCTACAGTATGCCTGCATGGCATGCATGGAATATCTCTACCTGTGACTTGCAACCTATAATTGGCAGTAAATGTACAGTATGTGTGCAGGGAGGTACACCAGTATCTGAAGGGGTGGGGTTTGAAAGGAGTACTTGCAGTGTGCATGAACGAGCAGAATTTGGCATTTGCTCAGTACGATCAGTGCCAAGAGTGTACTTTTGCTCGATGGTGAAAAGGGCAGGGTCTTTCGCCCCCTTTCACATCTAACTGTGTGTGTGTGTGTGTGTGTGTGTGTGTGTGTGTGTGTGTGTGTGTGTGTGTGTGTGTGTGTGTGTGTGTGTGTGTGTGTGTGTGTGTGTGTGTCCGTGCGCACACATGCATGCATCCAAAGCAATTCTGTTCATGCACTGTCAAATAGGTATTGTAAGGTAGCAAAATACAGGCATATACTGTAGGCCTACCTTGCTTATTACTGTCCACAAATGCATTATATACTGTACACAGTACAAACAGTAGATCTTTGTGTTTGAACAAAAACCAAACCAAAAAAGAGGTCCAGTAGAAACACTACTAGCCTCACTGCTCTTCAGTATCAGAGGTCAATCCAGCTCTTTAATCAGAAAATACATTTTCAGGTGGGAATACCATTTTTATCCACTCAAATCAGCAGTGCACTCTGCTCTGCAACTCCTCCTCCATGCAACTGTAGAGTACAATGGCTAAAACCAACAATGGCCACCGATGCTAGGCTAATACCGCATCTGTGGCTTTCTGGAGACCATTTGAGGGCGGTCCATGGAAAGAAAAATCAAAGCAACGGATTTGAACTCCTTCTATGGCGATTTACGAGTAGATCATTGGTTAACACTTACTCTGCCAGCACTTTTGATTTTTTTAGGTACATGTAGCTACAGCCAGTGATTTTGTGTGTGTGTGTGAACAGTGAACAAACCAACAAAAAAGAGGTCCTGTAGAAACTCTACTGGCCTAACTGCTCTTCAGTATCAGAGGTCAATCCAGCAGGTATTAAAGGGATACTTTGCCGAAATTAAACCTCGTCTGTATGGTTATACTATCGTGCATCCGTGTCTCTGTGTCGTGTCTCAGCACATACTGTGGCGGAACACCAGAGGAGGGGGTTCCAGACTTTGTACCACCTACGTCACTGCCCTAGAAGTTACGTAGGTGATAAACGTTTCCCAAAGCACTGAACACTAAATGAGGCAGAGGAGCCACCGTGTGGCTTTTTTTTACATGTATATATTTTTTCACATATTTTGATGCCGTTGTACAGCATTTAAAGACATTCCGTACCGGCGAAGCACTCCTTTAAAGGAAGTGATTGACCTAAGGGACGAGGGTAGAGCATTCCAGTATGTCACTCTGTTAGTTGTGTTTAACACTTTTTTACATCAAGGAGCCCACAAAATGGTCTTTAGCCATATAAAACAGTAGCAGTGGTGTAGTATTACGCAGCCGATCATACAGGCAGAACATTTCCCCATACCAAGCAAACCAACCAAATATTCAACATGCTTTGTGTGGGCGAGCATCGGTGTGTGTGTGTGTGTGTGTGTGTGTGTGTGTGTGTGTGTGTGTGTGTGTGTGTGTGTGTGTGTGTGTGTGTGTGTGTGCGTGTGTGTGTGCGTGTGTGTGTGTGTGGGGGGGGGGGGTGCATGTGGGTGTGCATGTGTGCATTCATAAAACACGATAGCAGATCTTCCATTCTCTCAGTCAACTATGAGTGTCTCTTGGGTAGCAGTGGTGCTGTTGCTCTGTGGAGCTCAGCATGGAAGATCTCAACAGAACAACTATTATGGAAGTGTTATAACCTATTACCCACAGGACACGTACACAAATGGATCAATGACGGTAAGTTTATATATCGAGAGAGAGAGACAGAGGTAGATTACACAGAAATTACACACACACACACACACACACACACACACACACACACACACACACACACACACACACACACACACACACACACACACACACACACACACACACACATTATTCTATGTGTGCTATGCAACAATTTCTTTGATTATATATTTGTTTAAAAAAAATGTATGAAGGGCGGTGTCCACAGTAACAGTACGTCATTTTGTGTTTTGTGTTTCTTTGATAAGGAACATATTCTGTACATTTTGTAATGCGTGGACCCCCTCAAAAACGAGATGATTCCTCTCAAGGGGTTATTCCAATAAAGAATTTCCAACATTCCCAACATTTGTGCTGAGTTGTGCTTTCATGTGAGATATACCCTCTCCCGTTCCAGGTGGTTCTGCGCTATAAAACAGCCTACACATCATGCACAGATTCAGCCAGATGGTGGTGTTCTTCTGGAGACTGTGGCAATGAGACCCACCTGGAGGTGAACACGGTGTATAACACCACAGAGTGGTGTCAACGAGAGACAATCATGACTCGACTGGTTCCTATCAACACTGAGTTCTCTATGTGGTGAGTGAACAGAGATGCAACCATGACACATCCATTACACTGTACAGGTCCTCCTCAATGAATTAGCATATTGTGGAAAAGTTATTTTTCTTCCATCATGTAATGCAAAAAAAAAAATTAAACTTCCATATATTCTCAATCCATTGTGCATTAGTGAAGTATTTATTTTATTATAATTTGTTTTAATCTTGATTAAGGTGTACACTGTACACCATAATCAAGATTAAAACAAATTATAATAAAATAAATTAATTCATTCATTGAGACAGGATTTTCATAAACTGTACACTGTACAGCTTATGATAATCCTGTCTCGATGAATTATAATATCTTATGAAACGTCTAAAAATATGTTTTAAACAAGAAATGACTATACTGGTTGGGGCTACTTTTTAACAAATGAATGGAGCAGGTGGTCAACCTGTGGCACTGTTGAGGTGTTATGGCCTCAACAGTGCCTTAGCCTAGTTTTGACAGTGAAAACTCTTTTCAAGTACCTTGCGCTTCATTCGTGGAGATGATAATTGTCCTTTCCAGCTCAATTTGGCACCGTCTGCTCACTGAGCCAAAAAAACAACTAACTGCTGTACTGACTTAACTGATCATTGTGAGAGGAGTTAAGTGTTACTGCACTTAACTGATCATTGAGATAGGATTTTGGGGTCTTTGTGAAGTGTACGCCATAATCATTAAACAAACAAACAAATGAATAAAGCACAATGGATTTGAAAATATATTAAAGTTTCACTTTTTGGATTATATTATGAAAGAAAATTATCTTTTGCACAATCTCTCTCTCTCTCTCTCTCTCTCTCTCTCTCTCTCTCTCTCTCTCTCTCTCATGTATTTTAATAAACCTTGCAGTAGGCTAAGCCCCGCCATGAGTTGGGCACTTTCCAGCCCAAATATAATGGACATTACACATTGAATACTTAGGAACCAGACCTTTAAAATCCCTTCCAAATCCATCAACAGGGAATGCCCTAGACATGCCTTTATATGTGTGTGACATTTTTATGTTCCTAATTCATTGTTTTACCATGTAGGAAAACTATTGGTGGTTTGTCTACCACATGTATAACTGGGCCATAGCAGTTTGGGAGAGTCTTACTTCTCATCATCTCCTACAGGTCACAAGGTGGTAACTGGATAAATAACAATGGTAACATTACAAACTGGTCTGCATATACACAAGTGAACCTCCGGACCAGAGCTGACAGCGGCAAAGCCAACAGATCTCCTCAGACCACCATCATACCTTTACTACGGTAACATAAATACATAAAACACTGTTGTTTGTTCTTATAGCCATTACTAACATTAACATAGCACACTTCTGTTTTGTTCTTATAGTTAGTAGTTATAAGCACTACTTTGGGAGGAGGTATGTAAGCCTGAGGTGCACCAGTCACTACTATTGTACTGTATGTACTGTACTGTATTGTCCTGTATTGTCTTACTTGTTGCTGCAAGTCTGTATGTCCAAGACAAATTTCTCGAACGAGACTAAATAAAGTAACCTTGAACCTTGAACCTTGATATAGCCTGATGACAACAACTTAATATCTTCTGTGACCAAGAGAGAATTCACATTTAGGGTAGTGGTTAACATGTTAGCTATTTTTTATTAGAACAATAATAATGTACTGTAAATACAAGTATTAATTATGTTTTTATTATATTTTACATCTCATTTTTTCAACTGATATGTTTAATAGGATATTATATCATACATGCTTCTAATGAGAGATGAGAACATTTAATGGGTCAGAGGTCCACTAAGTCAATCACTAACCGTTAGCGCTCTTATAAAGTTATAAATTGTAATTATAATTTTAATTTATACACACCCTTACACTAATAACCCTATTATAATACCACAATAATACATACTACAAATAAAGAAGTGGAACAGAAACTAATGATGAATGTCTCATCTCTATTTGTTTCTCAGAGTTCCTTCTAACTGTGCGAGAAGCTTCAACCTGTTAGCATTTGACCCAGATGGAGACCGGGTTTATTGCAGCTGGTCTTCTGCTAGACCTTCTGTTCTCATCAGTTCGTTCGTGAGTCAAATTCCTTTAAGTTGTCAACAAGGACATTGACAAATAAGAACAGAGTATTGTATGCCCATTTAATTATTATGAGACAAATACAAATATTAATTTAAAAATGTTCTACGAATTATAAATAAGTATGCTGATATAATCAGTCTGCACTGTTTTTCCCGTAATTCTCTACAGCTATTATAGCTTTTTTTTTTTTTTTTTTTACTTTTTACTCTTTCTGCCCTGTGTATCTTCTGTTTTCTTTCAGGATTGTACTTTGTTATTTACTGCCACCAACAGAAGTAATGAGGGTTCCTATGTTGTCACATTGGATATGTTTGAATGGTCCATTTACCCTACCAGTGTCTCTCATGGCCGGATACCTCTACAGTTTGTTTTCAAAGGTACCCTCAGTTAATTAAAAAAACAAAAACAAAACTATTTTCTTAGGAGGGTATATGGCATCTCAGCCAGTTAATGTGCTAATACATTTAATAGATAATCTATTCTAAAAAAGAATTTAACATATTCAAAAATACAAGGCGACTAAAATGGTTATATTTCCTCCTTTGTGTCCAGTGGATGGAGCAGTATCCAGCTGTACAGAGGGACAGTATCTACCCAGGTTCCTGCCTCCAACCCCGGATAACAGAGCACAGCTCTACACCGCTGTTGGACACACACTGGAGATCACCATCAACACAGAGGCAACACACTCCATGTGAGTAAAATAAATATATCACCATCAACACAGAGGCAGCACACTCCATGTGAGTAGAATAAATGTATCACCATCAACACAGAGGCAGCACACTCCATGTGAGTAAAATAAATACTGAATATCACCATCAACACAGAGGCAACACACTCCATGTGAGTAAAAAAAACAAAAAAAACAAATGGTGAAAAAAAAAAAAAAAAAACACAGTGTGAGTAAAATAAATATATCACCATCAACACAGAGGCAACACACTGCATGTGAGTAAAATAAATACTGAATATCACCATCAACACAGAGGCAACACACTCCATGTGAGTAAAAAAAAAAAAAAAAAAGGCCAACCTATATATATATATATATATATATATATATATATATATATATATATATATATATATATATATATATATATATATATATATATATATATATATATATATATATATATATATATATATATATATATATATATAGGTTGGCCACCAAGGCCGTTTAATGGCAATTATAAGCTCCAAAAAATAGCGCCTTCTCATATATAACATAAATCAAATAAAGTCTGTTCAACATAAATGTGTCCGTCTCAAAAAAGGGGGTCCCTCCAGCTGGAGGAGAGGATGAGTTGGGGCGGAAAGGGGAATTTCCTACCCGGCGCTATGTGTGGTATTTTAATGTACCACTAGGAGCTCCCCAGGCAGGTGGGTATTAGTTCACATCTGACCCCCCTGGGGATGTGCTTGTTCTGTCACTATAGATTTGTTCGAGGTGGCGGGTTACCTATGAGAGAGAGAGGGAGAGGTGGCTAATTCACAGTCTGTGATTCACAATGATATGCTTGGACTAGAGAGTGGTGAGATGTTGCTTACCACCGAGCTTGCCCAAACTGTCCCTCTAAGCTTTCAGTCGAGGAGTGAGAGCAGGCACAGCCTTTCGGCTCCTTTTAGTGACGTTGGGGCACGTCGCAGGTAGTAGCGGTGGTTGATGACGTGGCCAAGTAGGCGGTATCTTCTCGGCTGCGCCTTGCCTCTACTCCACTGACTATAGCTGGGACCTTTATATTCACCTGGTGGACGGTTGCCTAGCGACACCCCACAATATGTATACTAGTCTGGTAGCAGAGGCCCTCAGATTTTGAGATACCCCCACCCGGGGTATAACAAACCATAACCATGTTTTTTCTTATCTTTAGGGTCCCCCATTAATGAAATGGATTGCTGTGGAGTTTTATTTTTGTGCAAAATTATTTTTTGGGCTATTCTTTAAACCTACCCAAATCTCTAAAAAAGTAACTGTGGTGGTGAGTGGACCCTTTCATTGTGTAGGTTACTGCTGGAAATAGTCAGAAGTGTCAAAAGTAATATTTTAGCACCTTGAATTCTAAAGTTGTATTTTTCTATTGGGCCAGTGATTATCCTGTCGAATTACTTACTGGACAGGGCCTGAATACTTCATCTTACAATGAAAATCATTTCTGTTTAAAAGATCCCAAGCTGTTTTTGACAGCTGTCAATAAAGAGTGAAGACTTAAAGACTGCAGCTTAAACCCCCGCCTAATAACATCAAAGATGCGACTTTTCTATTACTGGTTGGCTGTTTGCCCAACCCTTTTTGTCTTGTCTGACTCATAGAATAAGTCCCAAAAACGTTTTTCATAGAACTTGTTCCATGCAGTTTTCTTCCAATCTCCATTTTGAAGAAATAGGTTTTCCTCTCCAAACCATATAATCCCCTTAGGAAATGACTGGAGCTCGACTAAATATGACTGATTTGAAGAAATCCATGAAACTGCAAAATTTCTTCAATGTGAATGCAGCCTGATAGCATAGTTAAAATTTTGTAGACATCTGTTTTACCTGTTATCAGTCCAGTCATTTGGTTGGTTTCTTTAGTTTATCCCGCAGTGCAGGTTTTTCCATTAGAAGACCATATGTGTGGGTTTGGATAGAATTATGAATCTACAGGCCATCCCATGTTCATTGGTTAAACTTAAATGACTTCAATATACTCCTTATAGTAACAGTAATCCTAGGAATCCAGGTTTAATGCTTCTATGTATTTATTTTAGAGGCCTTTAATTCTCAAAATAATTAATTACTTACTCCCAAAAACATAACAATGGATAGCACCAGCAGAACAGGGATAATTAAACAATATGCCATTGCCAATTGAGAAGGAATTTGACTTCAACACCATTTCATTTGTTATATACAAGATGACCTTATTGTTATAGCCTCCATAATTATAGAGCGAAGGGGTATGTATGAATGAGTCTCATTTGCAGTAAAACTATACTAGGGTACACACAACCACTGGTTACTATTTGCTAGTATTGCAGATAATGCAGAAACACCTTATTTGGCATGAATGTATGTTTTTTTTTTTTTTGTAAATCACAAAAATCCAATTTCCATCTAAATGAAAGTACATTTAAGGGACTGAGTGAAAGAAAAATAATATGGATTCTTATTCAATATCTGCTTTTCATGTCATTTGTATAAATTACAAAATTATATTCACTTCACAAAAAATACTATGGATCTTATATCTTTTTGAATGTCATATGCGGTATAATTCTTATGAATCACAAAATTATATTTATATGTGTTTCACTTTACAAAGAAATACTTTGGATCTAACTAGAACTCTCAGCCAAGAGAGTATTTCTGGCCTCATCTCCCTACTTCCTCTCTAATGTCTTGTCTTCGAGACAGAGTTTTTAGTCCATGAGCCTGACCTCCAAAATTGAAAGTATAATTACGCAAATCCTATATTAAATTGTTTATGGCAGGGCCTAGGCCCGACCTGGCCCTACTGATTAGCGGGTTAGGCCAGAGTGTGACAAAAGTAGAGAGCATTGAAAGTAATAGTATTTATTATTAAATCCATTTGACACCCAATACCCTGCTGTTACACAACATGTTATAGCTTTAGATTTGAGGCTAAGCTTGGCTAACAACACAATGCTACACAAATGTGCTTCATTATCTGGCTGCATTTAGCAGGTTAAGTACTACACTTGAAACTTAGCATGGAAGTGAGTACATGTTGCATACGTACTGTACATCTGAGCACTACAGTAACAGCACAATGCATTTCTTCGCAGAAACACTGTTGATTGTGATAATATAGTACAAAATACTAATAGTACGTCACAGCTTCAAGCATTTAAATAATGATTTGAAGTGATGAATGGAGTATATATTCTTTCCAGAATGAATGCACGTTGGTCTATTTGATGTCCTGATGTAAGTTAGATCAGGACATCAAATAAACCAAATTGCATTTTAATTTATTCTTTAGGTACCCTTTAAAATCAGTAGTTGGCACACTACAACAAAAAGAACACTTTGTGAATACATCAACACAGATTTAAAGGGGTATTTTACAGTGTCTAAGTGTGTTGGTCATTATTGATAATACATCCAAGCAGTTTGATTAGTGGTTGTGATAATGAGATCATTATCACCCCCAAAGGGCTTTATTTTCCATTCATGAACAGCTCAATGTTCGCTATCCTGCACATTAGTCTGTTAATGTATATAATAATTATTACATTGACCAAGCGCATTACATGATAGTAGCGCATTACTATGATATGAATCATAGTTCCCGCCTGGCATGAGGATCAATGTGGGAGTTCTAAAACCACTAAAGCTTTGAGAACCCCTGATCTAAAGGGTTTATGAACATGTGAATTTTGATGACTTATTGTTGTGTTGTTCCTATGGGACTAAAGATGTAATTTAAGACTTTTGAACCATGGTGTTTTTTATGGTGTCGAAGGGTCTCTGAGCTGTTGTTCAGTGGACCTCACAACATGAACCTGCAGGCTGGACCAGCACAGGGACAGTTCATCCTGAGATGGACACCATCACAGTCAGAGGATGGAGAACATCACCCTGTCTGCTTTGTTGCTCAGACCAACAGGTCAGCATCCATTTAAATGGTCTGTCTGTCTGTCTGTCTGTCTGTCTGTCTGTCTGTCTGTCTGTCTGTCTGTCTGTCTGTCTGTCTGTCTGTCTGTCGTCTGTCTGTCTGACTTACAATTCAGGCATTAATCCCAAGAAATTTACATTAAGTACAGTAAAAACATTGCAATAAATCATAACACAGATTAGAGGATTTCAGAAATACAATTTAAGCAGAATTTGCAATATACATAATACATTTAGTCTACTTAAATCTAATTGTGCCTATTACAAATGCATGTGTAGTCTATTATACCACAAATATATTTGTAGTACAGTAGGCACATAAAATATCTGCAGATTTGACTACAAATATATTTGTACTTGGCACACTTTGTAAGTGCGTAAAGGTAGGGGAAGTGATTTCACTTTTGTCAGATATCACCCAATTTTTTTTTTCTGTTAAAATACTCTATTATAAGGTGTGCAGACCATATATGGAGTTTCCCCCTCCCCCACGTAAGCAGAGGAGCTAATGAAAGTTCCCCAGGTGGAGGGTGAATTCTCCTCCAATCAGGATCGAGCAGCAGGTTCACATAGTGTAGCTACTCTTGGGCGCCCCTAGTGCACCAGGCTGGTACTACACAATGAATTTCAAATCACTTACCCTACCTTTAAGTGTGAATGCCAAGGTTTTTTGCCATAGGGGCTGACGTTACCATAGTGTTGTCAATGGATATGGTTAGTTCCTGTATGGGGGATGACTTAGTGGGGAAGTTCTGTTTTGTCCAGGTTCAGCTTAAGCTGGTTAGACGTCATCCGCTGTAAGATGTCATGCAGTGATCTGATCTTCAGTAGCAGAGCGGGGGAAGGATAGAAACAGTTGTGTGTGAGGGACCCCAGTTTGAAGGGTGCAGGGGGTTCATAGCAAACCATTCCAAGAAACCTGGTAGGTCCGATTGGTGAGGTAGGAGGAGAACCAATTGGGTGCTGTTCCTTGATGCTGAGCTCAGCTAGGTTGAGTAGGAGCAGCTGGTGGTTCACTGTAGAGCCCTGCACGGGACTGATTGTTCCATTATTTTGATTTTTGACCGCCCGCGATGGTCGCCTGTCCGCCGCTGCCTCCCACAACTTTAGTCTTTCAAGATTTAGTCTCACTAAAGCTAAAAAAATTACACTGAGTATAGTAGCAGAACTCATTCATTAATGAAACGTTTTTGTTTTCTCAGTGCGGTCCCTTATCAGTCGGAGCTTCGCTGTGTCATTATCAGTGTCTCAAACAGTAGGTCAACCTGTTTAACTCTGCACCGTGTTTCACATTCCACCAGTGATATCATCTGGTTTGTGTGTGTGTGTGTGTGTGTGTGTGTGTGTGTGTGTGTGTGTGTGTGTGTGTGTGTGTGTGTGTGTGTGTGTGTGTGTGTGTGTCCGAGTGAACAAGTGACTCATCATTCCTATAACAAACCTATCACTCCAATAAACAACACCACATTCTCTTCCTGGAATAGCACAACACAACAACTTTTATGGAACGGTCCTGACCTATGAACCGAAGGACACATTTGAAAATGGAACTATGGCAGTAAGTACAGATAAACATTAAATTTAAATCATCATCATCATCATCATCATCATCACCATCATCATCGTCCAAAACATATCGAGCTAAACAGTACAGAAACAAAGTCATGTAGTGTAACTTTAATTATGCCATAATCTCATAATTCCAGGTGGTTCTGCGCTATAAGACAGCCTACACATCATGTACAGATACAGCCAGATGGTGGTGTTCTTCTGGAGACTGTGGTAATGAGACCTTCCTGGAGGTGAACACGGTGTATAACACCACAGAGTGGTGTCAACGAGAGACAATCATGACTCGACTGGTTCCTATCAACGCTGAGTTCGATATGTCGTAAGTGAAGAGAGATGCACTATGATCACAAAATAATTACACAATAGGTCATTTAATTTGTATACGTCCATATAACCCCACAATAACTCAACAAAAGAATAAGTACACACACACACACACACACACACACACACACACACACACACACACACACACACACACACACACACACACACACACACACACACACACACACACACTAATGCTAATGTCAAAGGTTAAATTGAAAAATACGTTTAAGTTTTAGACCACATTTTTCACTTCTGTGTATTTTTAAATAAAAACTCCAGAAAAGTCTTGTTTCAAAACGAAAATGTGCTGCGTGATGACATATCCATTATCACATCAAAAGCCAATAATAGGTGTTAAGCTGACCTGTTTTTATCCCATTCCTGAATCCTCCACAAACACATGTGTCTTAATTACAGTCAGAAACAGTCAATTTTTAATCCCATTCTGGAATCCAGCCAGTGTATTACTCACTTTACTCCCTCATCACATTAGAATACATATCTGAATACATAGCGGTAGAAATAAGCCTCATAGCAGTACAACAGCAGAGCCTCAGCTCTGCTTTCTATAGCGCATACTCAATTCATTAATTAGTTATTAACAGGATGACGTCATGAAAGGAGCCCCGTGAACCTTAAGGCCGCCCCTGTCCATGCATCCAGGTTTTCCTTGTCCGGCATCAAATATCAAATGGGGGTATTAGCCTATGCATGTCAAACTCACCCTTCAAATTACAATGACAAGAATCACTGTTAGAACACTATCATACATATAAGTGGGTTTTGCCCTGAAAATTAATTTATTTTCACTCTCAAGAATTAAAGATCTAGGAGGGTCCCTTTGGTTATCAACTCTGCATAATTTAGCAGGGGATCACCTGAAACCTCTCAAGGACCATTGGTGGTCCCAGGACCATTGGTTGGTTGATATTTCACTTTCAAGATTTATTTGGGTCATTTTTATCAACTAACGCTTATGTAAAGACCCCAAACAGTTTTTAAGTTGCTTGAGTCACTCAGCTTTTATTTGTTTGATATGAAGGGGACAGGGCAGCTGAAATGAATATCAACTTAACTTAAAAACTGTGTCCGGGGTGTTCACAAAAGCCTAAATAGATGTTAAAATGACCAAACCTTTTTTTGGAAGTGAAATGTCCTTTTAATTAATAAATGAAAAAATAAAACCTCAAATTTTCGCGCACATGGACTCGGCCCCCGGCCTGGTACCGCCGTCAAAATATGGCCCTCGAGCAAAATTAATTGGGGAACCCTGCCCTAGACTATGCCAAGTACATAAAAACAGTAGTTGTGTTCCAGAGTCCCGGTTTATTAAAACAAGTCAGACAGGACAGCCATTATATATCAACATGTGAGTGCGTGTTCAACTACACGTGACATTCTTCACAACCCTGGCTCTACTCAATGATGTCATTCTGATTGCCTGCTAGGTTCTAGCTTTTCTATAGGCTACAAGTTCTGTCTTTCAGCATAGCTTCAGCATACCACACTATGGATGCCAGTTAACACATTTTGCCTTAGGCTTCATATTTTGGGGAAACAGACTAATAAGGGTAATAATAATAATAAGGGTAACAATAGTTTTTTTGCGTTCACGGCAGGCATTTTCAATTCAAATTGATAGGCTTTGTGTACGCAAGTAAGCCGGTGTACACACATTGTACTTTTGCCATACCAAAATACGGCCAATGATCACAAATTAGTGCCTTTCGTGAACACGGCTGTGTTGACACTGTTTTATCAATGGGGGGCAGCAGAGATCTATGGTGTACACGGGCCATATTTTGTGTGCACGCCCAATACTTTAGTACAGTCCAGCCATGGTTGGTTCTCAAAGTGTGGTTCGGGGGCCCCTGTGGGTCCAACTACTGTATGTACAGTGGCCATAGTTTGTGTGCATGACCAATAATTTTACACAAACATTTCTAGACTATAGTACAATCCAGCCAAGGCTGGTTCCCAAAGTGTGGTTCGGGACCTCTGGGAGACCAACTATGTACATGGGCCAGAGTTTGTGTGCATGACAAATAGTTTTACAAGAACATTTCAAGGTTATATTGCAGGACAGCCTCGTACAGCCACGGCTGGTTCCCAAAGTTTGGTTCGGAGACCTCTGGGAGTCCAACTATGTACAAAGGCCATAGTTTGTGTGCACGGCCAATACATTTACACAAACATTTCAATGCTATAGTACAATCCAGCCATGGCTGGTTCATAAAGTGTGGTGTGTTGACCTCTGGGGTTCCAACTATGTACACAGGACAGTGTTTGTGTGCACGACCAATAGTTTTACTTGAACATTTGTTGGTTATATTACAGGACAGCCAAGTACAGTCACGCCTGGTTCCCAAAGTGTGGTTCGGGATCTCTGGGAATCAAACTATGTACACGGGCCAGAGTTTGTGTGCATGACAAATAGTTTTACAAGAACATTTCAAGGTTATATTGCAGGACAGCCTCGTACAGCCACGGCTGGTTCCCAAACTTTGGTTCGGAGACCTCTGGGAGTCCAACTATGTACAAAGGCCATAGTTTGTGTGCACAGCCAATACATTTACACAAACATTTCAATGCTATAGTACAATCCAGCCATGGCTAATTCATAAAGTGTGGTGTGTTGACCTCTGGGGTTCCAACTATGTACACAGGACAGTGTTTGTGTGCACGACCAATAGTTTTACTTAAACATTTGTTGGTTATATTACAGGACAGCCAAGTACAGCCACACCTGGTTCCCAAAGTGTGGTTCGGGGATCTCTGGGAATCAAACTATGTACACGGGCCAGAGTTTGTGTGCATGACAAATAGTTTTACATGAACATTTTTTGGTTATATTGCAGGGCAGCCTAGTACAGCCACGGCTGGTTCCCAAAGTTTGATTTGGGAACCTCTGAGTTGCCAACTATGTACACAGGCCATAGTTTGTGTGCACGGCCAATGCTTTTACACAAACATGTCAAGGCTATAGTATAATCCAGCCATGGTTGGTTCCTAAGTGAGGTTCAGGAACCTCTGAGAATCCAACTATGTACATAGGCCATAGTTTGTGTGCACGGCCAATACCTTTACACATACATTTCTAGGCTATAGTAAAATCAAGCCATAGCTGTTTCCCAAAGTATTGTTTGTGGACCTCTGGGGTTCCAACTATGTACATAGTTACATATGAACATTTCTAGGTTATATGACAAGGCAGCCTAGTACAGCCATGGCTGGTGCGTAAAGTGTGGTTCAGGGACCTCTGGGAGTCCAACTATGTACACAGGTCATAGTTTGTGTACACAGCCAATATTTATACACAACATTTCAAGGCTATACTACAATCCAGCCATGGCTGGTTTCCAAAGTGTGGTTCAGGGACCTCCGGGATTCCAACTATATACATAGGCCATAGTTTCCATGCACAACCAATAATTTTACACAGACATTTCTAGGCTATAGTACAATCCAGCCAAGGCTGTTTCCCCAAAATGTAGTCCGGGGACCTCTGGGAATCCAACCACATGGTTGGATTCCCAGAGGTTTGATTCCCAGAGGTCCCCGGACTACAGTTTGTGTGCACGAGACACAACCAATACTTTAACATAAACATTTCAAGGGTATAGTACAATCCAGCCATGACTGGACTGGGAGTCCAACTATGTACACAGGCCATAGTCTGTGTGCACGGCCAATAGTTTTACACAGACATTTCAAGGCTATATAACAATCCAGCCATGGCTGGTTCCCAAAAAGTAGTTTGAAAACCTCTGGAATCCTATGTACACTATATACAAGCAACTATGTACACAACCATAGTTTGTGTCACGAACAATACTTTTACATGAACATGCATAGGCTATAGTTCAGTCCAGCCTAGTGCAGCCATACTAGTCACTGGACATTGGCATGTCATATGAGTGTAGAATAGCTGAGTGTCCCTCCAACAATGGCTCTTTAACACAATTTCCAACAATGGCTCTTTAACACAATTTGCATGCTGTGTCTTGATTGGCCACTCCAGTTTTCTAAAATGTCCCTACTTTAGAACTGGGGTGGCCAATCTGGATACAGTAAGCATTCAAGCATGTTTTTTGCCAACAGCTGATTCAGTTTGCATTATTAGCTAGGCTAGCTCCAGGGTCCTGCCAGCATTGTAAATCCTTGCAGATGCTAATAGTTTATACATGACATCTACACGGCCAATAGTTTTACATGAATGTGTCCTTACTATAGTCCCAAACCCCACTTTAGGAGCCTGCCATGGATGTACTGTACTTAGAGATGTTCATGTAAAACTATTGTACAGAGTTGCCCCCACAGATTTCCCCAAACCACACTTTGGGAAACAGCCATGGTTCTACTAGGCTGGACTGTACTATAGCCTAGAAATGTTCATATACAACTATTGGTCTTGCACAAAAACAATGGATCATGTGCATAGTGGTGCCGCCAGAGGTCCTCAAACCCCACTGTGGGAGCCAGCCATGTCCTAGTACTAGTCTGTCCTTTAATATAACCAAGAAATGTTCATGTAAAACTATTGGTCGTGCACACAAACTATGGCCCATGTACATAGAGTACCAGAGGTACCAAAACCACACTTTAGGAACCAGCTGTGGCACTACTAAGCTGTCTTGTAATACAATGTAGGAATGTCCATTTAAAACTATAGGTCGTGCATGGAAACTATGACCTGCATACATAATTGGACTCCCAGAGGTCCCTGAACCAAGCTTTTACTACTTACTATGCAGTCCTGTAATATAACCTAGAAATATATAAAACTATTGGTAGTGCACACAAACTATGGCCCGTATACATGGTTGGACTCCCAGAGCTCCTCGAACCACATTTTGGGAACCAGCTGTGGCCGTAGTAGGCTGTCCTGTAATATAATCTAGAAATGTCCATGTAAAACTATTGTTTTTGCACATAAACTCTGGCCTGTGTACATAGCTGGACTCTCAGAGGTCCCCGGACCATACTTTGTGAACCAGCCATGGCTGTACTAGACTTCCTTTATTATTTAACCTAGAAATGTTCTTGTAAAAGTATTGGTCGTACACACAAACTCTAGTTTGTGTACATAGTTGGATGGCAGAGGTCCTCCAACTACACTTTAGGAACTAGTTATGGCTGGATTGTACTATAGCCTAGAAATGTATGTGTAAAAGTATTGATCGTGCACATAAACTATGGCCTGTGTACATACTTGGTTTCCCAGAGGTCCCTGAACCAAACTTTGGGAACCAGCCGTGGCTGTACTAGGCTGTCCTGTAATATAACCTAGAAATGTTCATGTCTATTTAAAGGTATCGGTTATGGCCTATGAACATATGGTAGTTGGAAGCCAGATGTCCCCAAACCAAACTAGCCATGGCTGAGCTGTCCTATAGCTTAGAAATGGTCACATGAAACTATTGGTCATGCACACAAACTATGGCCTGTCTACATAGTTGGACCCCCAGAGGTCCCCAAACCACACTTTGGGAACGAACCATGGCTGGATTGTTTTAAAACGATTGGTCATGCACACAACTATGGCCTGTGCACATAGATCGACTCCCAGAGGTTCCCGAACAATACCTTTGGAATCAGCCATGGCTGGATTGTACTATAGCCTTGAAATGTTCGTGTAAATGTATTGGTCGTTTACTCAAACTATGGCCTGTGTACATGGTTGGACTCCCAGGGGTCCCCGAACCACACTTTGAGAACCAGCCATGTCTGGATTGTACTATAGCTCAGAAATGTCTATGTAAAGGTATCGGTTGTCCACACAAACTATGGCCTATGAACATGGTAGTTGGAAGCCAGATGTCCCCAAACCAAACTAGCCATGGCTGAGCTGTCCTATAGCTTAGAAATGGTCACATGAAACTATTGGTCACGCACACAAACTATGGCCTGTGTACATAGTTGGACTCCCAGAGGTCCTCGAACTACACTCGGGATCCCGAGATGCGTGGGTACAGGGCACTTAATTTTCTGCCCGGGAACGCCACCCGTCTTCCCCGAGGTTATGATTTTTTTCTTATTAGAAATTACACTAAAGGATTTTTTCACACAGATCATCTTTCTCCATATCTGTGAGTGGTAAAATATAACCCTCAAATAATGTACAAAGATGTTTGATGACTGATGATAACTAGACTATGGAGTGAGGGCTACAATGTTGACATCACATGGTCGAAATGCGAGCGGTCATCAGTCAGGACCACATCCTGACTGCTGCATCCTCCTGCATTGATTTAACCAGATGCTGCAGATCAGCATCTGACAGAAAAAAGTGCTATTATTTGCCTACTGTGAACTATTATTTGTTCATGTCAGAAAGACTGCCTTATGGTTATCTGGCTACATTAAAGTGTATGATTGAATTTTTCATGGTATAAATTGTTTCGAATTGCTTTGAAATGTAGTTGATCTGAACTTTTCATTGTCCATATTGTTTAGACATTTTTGAAAATGTTGTAGTGTGATAAAAAACAAAAAACAAAAAAACAAACATACGGGTCATCAGTATTTTCCATGCTACATTATAAATATTTATATTTTGATGATTTACATACTGTATATCTTGAAATGTTTGTGTAAATGTATTGGCCCGGCTCACAAACTATGGGCTGCATACATAGTTGAACTCCCAGAGGTCCCTGAACCACACTTTATGAACCTTGTCTCTCTGGTTTTACAATGTGCTATAGGTGAGGATCCTACCAATACAGAGATAATGAAGTAATTAATCTGAAATCAGCAGCTCTACATGATCTGCATGAAGCATGAATAAACAACCATTTCAATACATGTTAATCTAAACACCATTTAGATTAACCGTTTGGTTTGGACTCACTTACAAATAGAAATGCAACAGAATGCAACAGAAAGATCCCCCCCCCCCCCCCCCCCCCCCCCCCCACCCCTCTCATCCCACAGCACATTCTGGATTGAACCCTCGTTAAGTGCAATGGATGGCACCTGCTGTTAGTCAGTTCTCAGTCAACTAGGCAGTTCTGAAAGTGTGAAGCCCCTACATACACAGTTTTAAGATAGCAGTGCAACAGTGTGGACTGTGGAGATACACAGTTAGAAAGATTTGTAAACGTTTTCTTCCGTAGTATAATAGAAAGCCAAAATTGAATTAGACATTTTTGAAAATGTTGTAGTGTGATAAAAAACAAATATATGGGTAATCAGTATTTTCCATGCTACATTATTAATATTTATATTTTGATGATTTACATACTGTATATCTTGAAATGTTTGTGTAAATGTATTGGCCCGGCTCACAAACTATGGGCTGCATACATAGTTGAACTCCCAGAGGTCCCTGAACCACACTTCATGAACCTTGTCTCTCTGGTTTTACAATGTGCTATAGGTGAGGATCCTACCAATACAGAGATAATGAAGTAATTAATCTGAAATCGGCAGATCTACAAGATCTACAAGATCATGAAGCATGAATAAACAATCATTTCAATACATGTTAATCTAAACACCATTTAGATTAACCGTATGGTTTGGACTCACTTACAAATAGAAATGCAACAGAATGCAACAGAAAGAGCCCCCCCCCTCTCATCCCACAGCACATTCTGGATTGAACCCTCGTTAAGTGCAATGGACGGCACCTGCTGTTAGTCAGTTCTCAGTCAACTAGGCAGTTCTGAAAGTGTGAAGCCCCTACATACACAGTTTTAAGATAGCAGTGCAACAGTGTGGACTGTGGAGATACACAGTTAAATACATTTGTAAACGTTTTCTTCCGTAGTATAATAGAAAGCCAAAATTGAATATATTCTCAGTCCTTTGTGCATTAAGTGAAATATTTAAAAATGTATTAATCTTGATTATGGTGTCCAGCTCATGAAAACCCCCACATCTCAATTAATTAGAATATTTTGAGACCACTAAGAAAACATGACAAGAAATGTCGATTATGTGAAAAGCATATTAATGTATGCAGTTACTACTACTTACGATGGATCAGACTGGACTAGACTAGACTAGGGTGTACTTGGCTGTATGAATTCAAACAGACTAACCACTAATGGGCAATAGTTTGTATGCACTTACTGTACATGAACATATGTAGTACAGTACAGCCTTGTATGCCCAGGTCTAACCTAGTCGAGCCCGATGGGAGAACAGAGAAGTGGAGGGGAGTACTACCGTACTGTATTATGATGGATCAGGCTGGACTAGACAAGACTAGTGTGTACTAAACTCAAATAGGCTCTATCAGCCTGTACTAGGCTCTGTAGATCCTCACACCATTGGAACTAATCACTGTGTACATGTGCAATAGTTTGTGTGCACAATCAAGAGTTTTACATGAACATGGGTTGACGATAGTACAGTATTGCCTTGTACAGCCTAATGAAGCCTAGTACAGCCTAACAAACCCCCTACAGCCTATTAGATCCCATTTGAGTCTAGTGCAGTACAGCCTAGTATGCTGACGTCTAGCCTAGTCCTCTCCAATGGGAGAATAGAGTAGTAGAGGGAAGTACTAGTCGATATTATGTCACACCATTGTGAATAACCACCGTGTACACGGGCAGTCGTTTGTGTGCACATTCAATACTTTTACTTGGACATGTGTTGACCATAGTGCCGTATCACCTTGTACAGCCTAATGAAGCCTATTACAGCCTAACACACACCCCTACAGCCTATTAGAGCCCATTTGAGTACGGCCTAGTATGCCAAAGTCTAGCCTAGTCCTCTCCAATGGGAGAATAGAGTAGTAGAGGGAAGTACTAGTCTATATTATGTCACACCATTGTGAATAACCACCGTGTACACGGGCATTCGTTTGTGTGCACATTCAATACTTTTACTTGGACATGTGTTGACCACAGTGCAGTATCACCTCGTACAGCCTAATGAAGCCTATTACAGCCTAACACACACCCCTACAGCCAATTAGAGCCTATTTGAGTCTAGTGCAGTACAGCCTAGTATGCCAAAGTCTAGCCTAGTCCTCTCCAATGGGAGAATAGAGTAGTAGAGGGAAGTACTAGTCTATATTATGTCACACCATTGTGAATAACCACCGTGTACACGGGCAGTCGTTTGTGTGCACATTCAATACTTTTACTTGGACATGTGTTGACCATCGTGCAGTATCACCTCTTACAGCCTAATGAAGCCTATTACAGCCTAACACACACCCCTACAGCCAATTAGAGCCCATTTGAGTTTAGTGCAGTACAGCCTAGTATGCCAAAGTCTAGCCTAGTCCTCTCCAATGGGAGAATAGAGTAGTAGAGGGAAGTACTAGTCTATATTATGTCACACCATTGTGAATAACCACCGTGTACACGGGCAGTCGTTTGTGTGCACATTCAATACTTTCACTTGGACATGTGTTGACCATAGTCCAGTATTACCTCGTACAGCCTAATGAAGCCTAGTACAGCCTAACAAACCCCCCTACAGCCTGTTAGAGCCCATTTGAGTCTAGTGCAGTACGGCCTAGTATGCCAAAGTCTAGCCTAGTCCTCTCCAATGGGAGAATAGAGTAGTAGAGGGAAGTACTAGTCTATATTATGTCACACCATTGTGAATAACCACCGTGTACACGGGCAGTCGTTTGTGTGCACATTCAATACTTTTACTTGGACATGTGTTGACCATAGTGCAGTATCACCTTGTACAGCCTAATGAAGCCTATTACAGCCTAACACACACCCCTACAGCCTATTAGAGCCCATTTGAGTACGGCCTAGTATGCCAAAGTCTAGCCTAGTCCTCTCCAATGGGAGAATAGAGTAGTAGAGGGAAGTACTAGTCTATATTATGTCACACCATTGTGAATAACCACCGTGTACACGGGCAGTCGTTTGTGTGCACATTCAATACTTTTACTTGGACATGTGTTGACCATAGTGCAGTATCACCTCGTACAGCCTAATGAAGCCTATTACAGCCTAACACACACCCCTACAGCCAATTAGAGCCCATTTGAGTCTAGTGCAGTACAGCCTAGTATGCCAAAGTCTAGCCTAGTCCTCTCCAATGGGAGAATAGAGTAGTAGAGGGAAGTACTAGTCTATATTATGTCACACCATTGTGAATAACCACCGTGTACACGGGCAGTCGTTTGTGTGCACATTCAATACTTTTACTTGGACATGTGTTGACCATAGTGCAGTATCACCTCGTACAGCCTAATGAAGCCTATTACAGCCTAACACACACCCCTACAGCCAATTAGAGCCCATTTGAGTCTAGTGCAGTACAGCCTAGTATGCCAAAGTCTAGCCTAGTCCTCTCCAATGGGAGAATAGAGTAGTAGAGGGAAGTACTAGTCTATATTATGTCACACCATTGTGAATAACCACCGTGTACACGGGCAGTTGTTTGTGTGCACATTCAATACTTTTACTTGGACATGTGTTGACCATAGTGCAGTATCACCTCTTACAGCCTAATGAAGCCTATTACAGCCTAACACACACCCCTACAGCCAATTAGAGCCCATTTGAGTTTAGTGCAGTACAGCCTAGTATGCCAAAGTCTAGCCTAGTCCTCTCCAATGGGAGAATAGAGTAGTAGAGGGAAGTACTAGTCTATATTATGTCACACCATTGTGAATAACCACCGTGTACACGGGCAGTCGTTTGTGTGCACATTCAATACTTTCACTTGGACATGTGTTGACCATAGTCCAGTATTACCTCGTACAGCCTAATGAAGCCTAGTACAGCCTAACAAACCCCCCTACAGCGTGTTAGAGCCCATTTGAGTCTATTGCAGTACGGCCTAGTATGCCAAAGTCTAGCCTAGTCCTCTCCAATGGGAGAATAGAGTAGTAGAGGGAAGTACTAGTCTATATTATGTCACACCATTGTGAATAACCACCGTGTACACGGGCAGTCGTTTGTGTGCACATTCAATACTTTTACTTGGACATGTGTTGACCATAGTGCAGTATCACCTCGTACAGCCTAATGAAGCCTATTACAGCCTAACACACACCCCTACAGCCTGTTGGAGCCCATTTGAGTACGGCCTAGTATGCCAAAGTCTAGCTTAGTTCTCTCCAATGGGAGAATAGAGTAGTAGAGGGAAGTACTAGTCTATATTATGTCACACCATTGTGAATAACCACCGTGTACACGGGCAGTCGTTTGTGTGCACATTCAATACTTTTACTTGGACATGTGTTGACCATAGTGCAGTATCACCTCGTACAGCCTAATGAAGCCTAGTACAGTCTAACAAACCCCCTATATTCTATTAGAGCCCATTTGAGTACGGCCTAGTATGCCAAAGTCTAGCCTAGTCCTCTCCAATGGGAGAATAGAGTAGTAGAGGGAAGTACTAGTCTATATTATGTCACACCATTGTGAATAACCACCGTGTACAGGGGCAGTCGTTTGTGTGCACATTCAATACTTTTACTTGGACATGTGTTGACCATAGTGCAGTATCACCTCGTACAGCCTAATGAAGCCTAGTACAGTCTAACAAACCCCCTATATTTTATTAGAGCCCATTTGAGTACGGCCTAGTATGCCAAAGTCTAGCCTAGTCCTCTCCAATGGGAGAATAGAGTAGTAGAGGGAAGTACTAGTCTATATTATGTCACACCATTGTGAATAACCACCGTGTACACGGGCAGTCGTTTGTGTGCACATTCAATACTTTTACTTGGACATGTGTTGACCATAGTGCATTATTACCTCGTACAGCCTAATGAAGCCTAGTACAGCCTAACAAACCCCCCTACAGCCTATTAGAGCCCATTTGACTCTAGTGCAGTACAGCCTAATATGCCAAAGTCTAACCTAGTCCTGTCCAATGGGAGAATAGAGTAGTATAGGGGAGTACTAGTCTATCTTATGTCATACCATTGGGACTAACCATGGTGTACACAGGCAGTTATTTGTGTGCATATTCAATAGTTTTACATGGCATGTGTTGACCATGGTACAGTATTGCCTTCTACAGCCTAATGAAGCCTAGTACAGCATGACACCCCCCTACAGCCTATTAGAGCCCATTTGAGTCTAGTGCAGTGCAGCCTAGTGTGCCAAAGTCTAGCCTAGTCCTGTCCAATGGGAGAATAGAGTAGTAGAGGCCCCTTTATAACACTTGCACGTATGTGATGCCACTCTCTCATCCTCTGGGTCCATATGTGCCAGTCTCCTCGCACACGTTTAGGCTAAGTGGTCTAATAGAAGAATTGTGGTACAAAAATAAGTAAATTGTCCCAGTGACATCGTCAGGGAGGAGTATGTTACAATAGTCAGTCAGTCAGTCAGTCAGTCAGTCAGTCAGTCAGTCAGTCAGTCAGTCAGTCAGTCAGTCAGTCAGTCAGTCAGCCAGCCAATATGATGTTCCAGAGTCAATTGCAGTTATATCCCTCACACGGTGATGTTGGTTTCAATGCAGAAGACATCTGAGGGATCAAAGGTCAAAAACATTCAACACTGTTTATGGGGGCACGGTGGCACAGTGGTTAGTGCTGTCGCCTCACAGCTAGAAGGTCCTGGGTTCGATTCCCGCTAGGGGCGCTGCTGTGGGTGCTGGCGGCGTGTCTGCTGCTCCGCGTCATCAGTGCCCATACCCGAGGCGGGGTTGGTGAAAGGGCCTTTCTGTGTGGAGTTTGCATGCTCTCCCCGTGTTCCCTAGGGTAGATACCCTCACAAAAACATGCTGTAATCCTGGACTCTAAACTGCCTCCCCCTGGCCAGCCGGGGCGCCTGATGGAGGGGACTGGAACTGGTTGGAATAACGTGTTCCTTCCACGCACTACGTCCAACCAGGGAAACTCCCCCCTGTCAGGTGAAAAGAAGGCAGCTTGGACTCCTCATGCATTGAAGGAAGCATGAGGCCAGTCCGCTGCCTCCCCAGGTTGGTGGAGGGTGTGTAGAGCCCAGGATCACATTAGGAATTGGCACTGGGTGAAAAAATGGGTTGCAAAATCGTGGGATAAAAAATATTAAAAAAAAAAAAAAAAAAAACATTCAATAGGTTCAGCCAATCACGTTCTTCGGATTGTCTGAATATTTGATTATATTTGATTATATTTTAAAGGTGTTGCAGACATCAAAATCAAAATGAGCAAATATTTGCATACAAACAATAAAGTTGAACATTCAGTTTAAGCATTCAGATAAGCGGAAGAAGATGGATGAATGAACATCTTCCCAACTCCAACAGAATTGGGGTTGTACATGGGAACCAGCTGTGGCTGTAGTAGGCTGTCCTGTAATATAACATAGTGTTCATGTAAAACTATTGGTCGTGCACACAAACTCTGGCCTATGTACATAGTTGTACTCCCACAGGTCCCCGAACCACACTTTGGGAATTGGGATTGTACTATAGCCTATAAATGTTTGTGTAAAAGTATTGGTTGTGCACACAAACTATGGCCTTTGTACATAGTCGGACCCACAGAGGTCCGCAAACCACAATTTTGGAACTAGCCATAGCTGTACTGTAATAAAACTTTTGGTTGTGCACACATACTATTGCATGTGTACATAGTTGGACTCCCAGTGGTCCCTGAACCACACTTTGGGAACCAGACATGGCTGGATTGTACTATAACCTTGAAATGTTTGTGGAAAAGTATTGGTCGTGCACACAAAATATGGCCTATGTACATAGTTGGACTCCCAGAGGTCCCCAAACCGCACTTTGGGAACCAGCCGTGGCTGTACTAGGCTGTCGTGTAATGTAATCTAGAAACTTTTATGTAAAACTACTGGTCATGTGTAACATGAGTACACATGCTGTATGTTTGTATGCATGCTACACATGCATACAAACTTTGGCCCGTGTACATGGTTGGACTCCCAGACGTCCCCGAACCACATTTTGGGAACCAGCCATGGCTATAGTAAGCCTGTAATATGTCCTGTAATATGACCTAGACATGATCATGTAAAAGTATGGGACATGTACACCATGTACACATGTAGAGTTTTGGTTAATAGCCTGCCACCCTGTGGAATTATGCTTGAACTGCAATATAAGGCCCTAAAATGGACACAGAGGAAAAAATAGCAGTGTGGGTCATCTGAAGGACTGATCGGTGAACATGTGGTGTCCACACGAAGAGGAGGGGGCCCGGAAAATTTAGAGACCATCCGCTGATTTTTCACGCCCCCACAGTCCGCACAGTGTGGACTGGAAATTTCTGGTGTACACCGGCCTATATCGCATTGACCCGGTGAGCACAAAAAGCGATAGGGGTAATAATAATAATAATAATAATAATAATAATAATAATAATAATAATAATAATAATAATAATAATAATAATCTTCCACAGATTATATGGTGGTAACTGGATAAATAACATTTCGAACTGGCATGCTGTCAATACGGAATTGCATGTGAACCTCAGGACCAGATCTGACACTGGGAAAGCCAACATGTCCCCTCAAACCACCATCATACCTTTACTACGGTAACATCATATTCTGTTTTTTTTTTTTTTTTTTTTTTTTTTTTTTTAGTTGGGACTTTGTATGTAGCAATAGTGGATCAGAGCCTCTGCCTGGTGAACAACATCCTAATCTCCTCGAACCATGAGATAATTAGTGGGGTTGCCGTGGGGTTGCCACTATTGTTATTGTGTAAAGTTGTATCTTTATTTTGTTTCCTAGCGAAATCCCTCTATTGTTAATTTGATGGCTGTAAACTTTTGTGTAAAGTTTTTTTATTTAATTTAAGCTAAAATGTTTTGAAATTGTTCAACCAATGAGAAACCACTGTTCTGGATGACGTAACTAAAGCATGCTTCAAAATTGGTTGAGAGGTATTGTAAATTGAGAGGTACTGTATGTATCGGCAGAGTATGAATATGAGAATGCGTACTGTGAATTCAGATACCCAAACTGGGTGAATGAATTACACTGTTAATCACATAAACATACAGACACTGGCTTAATATAGGAGAGCGAGTGACTGGGGTGAGAGACACTGGCTTAATATAGGAGAGTGAGTGACTGGGGCGAGATACACTGTCTTACAATTTACAATTTAGGTGCTCTTGATCCAGAGCGACTTACAATGGTAACAAGTTTACAATTTAATCAGGATTTACGATACATTTTACGATATACGATGAAGCGCTAAAACAGTGTAATACATTAGGCAACCTATATAAGTCATTGCAGCAAGTACTGTGGGTTGGTATGTAATACAAGTGCTATGGGCTGAGATGGAGTCTGAAGAGGTGTGTTTTCAGACTGCGGTGGAAGATAGGTAGTGAGTCTGTGGTTCTGATTGCAGTGGGAAGTGCATTCCATAGTTCTGGAGCCAGGAGGGAGAAGAGCTTGGGGCATGTGGAGCGTTGTCCAGGCGTTTTTAGCGGGGCTACTGCCAGCTTCCCAGTGTCGGCTGATCGGAGAGAGACACTGGCTTAATATAGAAGACCGAGTTGCTGGGGCAAGGGACACTGGGGCGAGAGACACCAACTTAATATCTGAGAGAGAGGGATTGTGGGTTAGAGACACTGGCTTAATATAGGAGAGTGAGTTGTTGGGGCGAGAGAGAGAGACACTGGCTTAATATAGGAGAGCAAGTGACTAGGGCGAGAGACATGTATCACCTGAGAATGTGTATGTTACTCTACTCCACAGGGTTCAATGAATGAACCTAGAAAACCTAGACAGCGGTGGAGAGCTTTACGACTCAGAGCAGCAGTCGTACCACAAATGGTGAGGCCAGTGCAGCATCATGTCAACATTCCAACATCAGTGGGGCTAGCATCTCGGTCAGAGATTACAATATCACCGGGGTAACCTCACTTTGCAATTGCAAAATTTCATTCATTCTAGGTCAGCTTTAGGCTAGTGGTTAAGAAGATGGCTTTATGTGGAAGACCAGGGTACAAATAGGAGATAAAGTCACACTGGCTTAAATGTGACACAAGGACATTAAATATATGCAGTTAACTTTAAATGTTTTAGATAAGTATTCAAGGTAACTGGAAAATACCAATACAAACATATATTTCTTTTATTGTAAGATAAATGTCTCTTTTTCTCTCAGCGTTCCTTCTAACTGTGTGAGAAACTTCAACCTGTTAGCATTTGACCCAGATGGAGACCGGGTTGAATGCCATGTTAATACTTATTATCTCCATATTCCAAGAACAGTGAGTTGAATGTTTTAATTCACATTTTGTTTTTATTAATTGAATTTACATGGTAAGACATTTCATTTCAATGGCATTGTTACGAGTATAGTAATCATCAATGATAATAGTTACTATCATCATACTGATGACTACCATCAGTATTACAGATTGAGCATAACAGTAATCCATGATTACTGTTATGCTCAGTCTGTAATGCGCTTCGCCTCTTACTGTCATGTGTGACCCAGTATTGCTCCTGCAGCCTGCTTGATTTCACTCTTCTTGTCCTGTGTACCTTCTCTCTTCTTTCAGGATTGCACTTGGTACTTTCCTGCCACCCACCCCAGTAATGAGGGTACCTATGTAGCCCAAGTGTGGATAGATGACTATCCCAATCAGTCTATCAACCTCACCAACGCTGGAGGATCTCAGTCCATATACACTACCAGTCAATCTTTCAGCATCATACCTCTACAATTTGTTTTCAAAGGTAAAGGGTAAAAAAGATAGATGACATGAGTAATCTAACATAAAAATGCAATTCCACTAAAAATGGATATATTCCCTCAGTGGATGGAGCAGTACTGAACTGTAGAGATGGACAGTATCTACCCAGGTTCCTGCCTCCAACACCGGATAGCAGAGCACAGCTCTACACCCCTGTTGGATACACCTTGGAAATCACCATTAACACTGAGGCAACACATTCCACGTGAGTTCAAATAATAGCCATACTGTCACCTTAACCTACAGTACCTGAACCTAACCCTATCCTTGAGGGAACATAGAGATGGGGGAATATACCAATGACCCCGTCCTGGGAGCAAGGCAAAACTAGATCAGCACAAATCGACCGTGGCCTACTTGTGCTCTCCCTACCCAATTCAACTGAAAACCTTGAGGAACGTTTATCGCCTTACGTAATCTTTAAGGACCATCAGTTTGGCAGATGCTCAATTTCTTACTGATATTAATTAAAGGTTTCATAATTACTTCATCATTACACCATCTCTCGAAGCTCTCCATCACCATTATGTCGTGGTCCCTTACGCCTCCCTCCTCTCTTTTGGCCGTTCCCACCTTTTCAATCTCTGTTTTCCTAACATCTCCTCATGCTCCTTGCCCAGCCCTGAGGTCCCAATTATGTCCTCACCCAAACCGGCCAATCGAAGTGCCCCGAGCGATGCCGACCGCACACCCCACACCACCATGCGCTGTTCACTTAACTTGCGCCCACTCCGCTCAGGTAAAGTAATAGGGATAGATCGTTTACATTTTACTGCTATTTCATTACTCACGTGAGCGGAAGGCCCACAAGTTAAGGCATCGTTGCAAGCTTGGTGGTCCACGGTCGGTCGTCAATCGGGGTACTCCGATTGGATGGTTTAGGTGATGACGTAATGGTGACGTAAGTAAGAGAACTTTATAACTAATATCAAAAGTAATGCCGTGGTAGTGGAAAAGTGTGTTCAAAAGCGGGGTATAGGATGGTGAAGATACTCAAATGTGTAGTAGGTCATATAAGTATTGTTTTGTTTTGTTGTCCTGTGTTGTCCCGAAGGTCTGGAGATGTAATTCAGGACTTTTGACTCATGTTGTGTTTTTTGCTGCTGTTACAGGGTCTCTGAGCTGTTGTTCAGTGGACCTCACAACATGAACCTGCAGGCTGGACCAGCACAGGGACAGTTCATCCTGAGATGGACACCATCACAGTCAGAGGATGGAGAACATCACCCTGTCTGCTTTGTTGCTCAGACCAACAGGTCAGCATCTATTCAAATAATCTGCCCTCCTAGTGGAAATACGGTATGTTCTGCACTGCTTTTCTATACTGAGTCTGACACGACTACAACTCAACGCTGCTTCTAGTTCATAATTTCTGCCTGAGAGAGACTAGCAGGGTCAGTTACCTTAATTCATTATCACTGGGGCATATTTAAGTTCAAGAATAGTATAAGTACTTCACTGATTTGTTTTTTGTACAAGTAAACTATATTGTGAGACGTTAATTTTAAGTTACACACATCACAAGAAAACATTCCAGATATCTGTTTTCTCAGTGTGGTCCCATATCAGTCGGAGCTTCGCTGTGTCATTGTCAGTGTCTCAAACGGTGGGTGAAACTACACCTGTTTACTACTCCACTATGTTTCACATTCCATCAGTGATATCACCTGGTTTTAGGAGGCTCCAGTTAAACAGTTAAATGTGTCATCTTTATGTTCTCCAACCACAGGAACTACAACCACAACCCCGACGACTACAATACAACCAAGTAAAACTATCTAAGCTAACATAACTCTAGAGTAACGTGTGTGTGTGTGTGTGTGTGTGTGTGTGTGTGTGTGTGCGTTTGTAGTGGTCACATATGGGGACTAAGCGTACTGATACACAACCTCGTCCAGGGGACCTCGAACAGTATGGGGACTTACACACTAGTCCCCATAATGCAAATCGCTCAAAATCACTCAGGAGGCAGGGGTGAGGTTCCTGAGGTGCCTGGTGATTTTTTTTTAAAAATGTCCCATAATGCACGTTTTCATGTCATATGTGTGTGTGTTACCTTCAATTACATTATGGGGACTATCCCCTTCAGGCGTTAGTTGGTAACTGCAGTGTGTGTGTGAGAGTGTGTAAGAATGAGCTAACACACTGCTAGCCAATCACAGGCCAGAGATTTGCATGTGAGGTCCCCTGTAAGTGGGTAAAAAACTGAAAGTGTGTGTCCACAGCAACTTTACCATTAGACCATTGGATTTACAACCACTAGCTGTGTTGCCATGTCCGCTGATTATAAGCGACTTTGGGCTTGATTTCTAAAATAGTCTAGTCAGGTTTCTTTTGGGCTTGTTTTCGTATAAGGTTGCTTGTATCTCTTCCAAAGCCTGGTGAGCTGTGAGTTGAAAGTAGGCTCCGTGCTGATGTGTGAATCCTTAGAGTAGTTGAATGGGATAAATTAAACATATGTAAACGACGTAGGGTGCACACTTTTGGGATTACATGGTAGATCCTCGGCTCTGTGGCAATTTAATAGGTAAGTGTTCAATTCATTGTAATAAGTTTCAAGTTAAAATCCTCATCTCCAGCTGTTGTTCTGAGTAGAGTTCTTTTGGCAAATGTAACGACCTGGTGCATTTGCATAATGAGTGTGATTGGCCATTGGAATATGAATTGTTCTCTGCTGAGTGTGAATTACAGTGAAACTTGACAACGGCACTTGATGTTTTGAAAGTGTTGCAATCATCATAATCATTGTTGAAACATTAGCTGGCGTGTTGTGAGTTTGTACATCGGCAATATCCCATAAATATAAGACTTCAGTTGTGCCATCATGCTTTATAAACGTTATAGTTCATGTTTTTTTGAGGACTGTGATGATGCTATTGGTGTGTTGAGGCCTGTCTGTGTGAATGACTGAGAGTGAGAGTCAGTGTGTGTGTGTGTGTGTGTGTGTACGTTTGTAGTGCTATACATATGGGGACTAAGCATACTGATACACACCCTCGTCCAGGGGACCTCGGACAGTATGGGGACATACACACTAGTCCCCATAAATGAAATCGCCCAGGAGGCAGGAGAGAGGTTCCTGAGCTAGTTAGCTAGTTAGCTAGCTAGCTAGCTAGCTAGTTAGACTATCCCCCTTCAGGCGATAGTTTGGGCTTGTTTTCTAAAATAGTGTAGTCAGGTGTGTTGACATGCTTAGTATTTCATGTTTGGGCAGCCTATGTGGCTTTATTGGTTGGGCACTGCTGTGCACGAAATAGTATGCTATTTATTCATGAATTAGTTGATTAATGGGTGAAGCCAGTGAAAAGCGATTCTGATAGTCTACTGTGATGTTTGCTAGTTTCTCAGTGACACTGAGAAACAATATTTCTGGATTCATTTATTGTATCCATTGATTATTGTACCTATAGTGCCTGTATATTTTAAAAACTGCAGTAGTTGGCTTTGTTTGGAGGAAAATACATTGATAAGTAACGATTTTTATTGGTTGTTATTCTTGCCCTCACAATCAAATCAGAGGGCTCAAATATAACTGTACAGTGTCCAGTTATATTGCCAGGTGTATTGTTTGTAGGTACTGGTAGTATCGTCCAGTAAATGGTTCATTTAATAGTAGTTCTATTATAGGTACTATCACCATAGTCCTATATTTGATTCTGAATGGCAAACCATTCCATATGGTGTATGTCAAGGGAAATAATACAACTATTGAAATAGGAATAGAAATCTTGTTCAGGAAAGAGCTTTGTCAGTGTTCACCATTTAATTGAATAAACAATGTCAACCACATATACTTCTTATGTGGTTTTTATCTAGAATCTTGGGTTTTATCTGTCAAATGTGCGCTAAAATCTTAGTTTTTATCTCCAGTGGAGCCGTATCAAAAATAGTGATCTACAAGCTCAAAACGCGTCGCGTTCTCCATAAGTATAGAAGATATACTAAGCATGTGCAAGCACAGATGCTCCAGGGGACGTTGGACTGTGTGCTAGGAGTAGAGCCACGATATACTTATGGGGAGTAAAGGCTAGTACACACTGTGCGCTTTTTTGGGAATTTCACAACGTTGTGCACGATGTGCCCTGTCACACTATGCGATTGGGATTACATGGTAGATCCTCAGCTCTGTGGCAATTTATTAAGTAAGTGTTCAATTCATTGTAATAAGTTTCACGTTAAAATCCTCATCTCCAGCTGTTGTTCTGAGTAGAGTTCTTTTGGCAAATGTAACGACCTGGTGCATTTGCATAATGAGTGTGATTGGCCATTGGAATATGAATTGTTCTCTGCCGAGTGTGAATTACAGTGAAACTTGACAACGGCACTTGATGTTTTGAAAGTGTTGCAATCATCATAATCATTATTGAAACATTAGCTGGCGTGTTGTGAGTTTGTACATCGGCAATATCCCATAAATATAAGACTTCAGTTGTGCCGTCATGCTTTATAAACGTTATACTTCACGTTTTTGTGTGGACTGTGTGTGTGTGCGTGCGTTTGTAGTGCTGTATTGCCATACACACCCTTGTCCAGGGGACCTCGGACAGTATGGGGACATACACACCAGTCCCCATAACGGAAATCGCTCAGGAGGCAGGGGAGAGGTTCCTGAGCTAGTTAGCTAGTCCCACAATGCACGTTTTCATGTCATATGTGTGTGTGTTACCTGCAGTTACATTATGAGGACTATCCCCCTTCAGGCGATAGTTTGGGCTTGTTTTCTAAAATAGTGTAGTCGGGTGTGTTGACATGCTTAGTATTTCATGTTTGGGCAGCCTATGTGGCTTTATTGGTTGGGCACTGCTGTGCACGAAATAGTAGACTATTTATTCATGAATTAGTTGATTCATGGGTGAAGCCAGTGAAAAGCAATTCTGATAGTCTACTGTGATGTTTGCTAGTTTCTCAGTGACACTGAGAAACAATATTTCTGGATTCATTTATTGTATCCATTGATTATTGTACCTATAGTGCCTGTATATTTTAAAAACTGCAGTAGTTGGCTTTGTTTGGAGGAAAATACATTTATAAGTAATGATTTTTATTGGTTGTTATTCTTGCCCTCACAATCAAATCAGAGGGGTCAAATATAACTGTACAGTGTCCAGTTATATTGCCAGGTGTATTGTTTGTAGGTACTGGTAGTATCGTCCAGTAAATGGTTCATTTAATAGTAGTTCTATTATAGGTACTATCACCATAGTCCTATATTTGATTCTGAATGGCAAACCATTCCATATGGTGTATGTCAAGGGAAATAATACAAGTATTGAAATAGGAATAGAAATCTTGTTCAGGAAAGAGCTTTGTCAGTGTTCACCATTTAATTGAATAAACAATGTCAACCACATATACTTCTTATGTGGTTTTTATCTAGAATCTTGGGTTTTATCTGTCAAATGTGCGCTAAAATCTTAGTTTTTATCTCCAGTGGAGCCGTATCAAAAATAGTGATCTACAAGCTCAAAACGCGTTGCGTTTTCCATAAGTATAGAAGATATACTAAGCATGTGCAAGCACAGATGCTCCAGGGGACGTTGGACTGTGTGTGCTAGGAGCAGAGCCACGATATACTTATGGGGAGTAAAGGCTAGTACACACTGTGCGCTTTTTTGGGAATTTCACAACGTTGTGCACGATGTGCCCTGTCATACTATGCGATTGGGATTACATGGTAGATCCTCGGCTCTGTGGCAATTTATTAGGTAAGTGTTCAATTCATTGTAATAAGTTTCACGTTAAAATCATCATTTCCAGCTGTTGTTCTGAGTAGAGTTCTTTTGGCAAATGTAACGACCTGGTGCATTTGCATAATGAGTGTGATTGGCCATTGGAATATGAATTGTTCTCTGCCGAGTGTGAATTACAGTGAAACTTGACAACGGCACTTGATGTTTTGAAAGTGTTGCAATCATCATAATCATTATTGAAACATTAGCTGGCGTGTTGTGAGTTTGTACATCGGCAATATCCCATAAATATAAGACTTCAGTTGTGCCGTCATGCTTTATAAACGTTATAGTTCGCGTTTTTGTGTGGACTGTGTGTGTGTGTGCGTGCGTTTGTAGTGCTGTATTGCCATACACACCCTTGTCCAGGGGAGCTCGGACAGTATGGGGACATACACACCAGTCCCCATAACAGAAATCGCTCAGGAGGCAGGGGAGAGGTTCCTGAGCTAGTTAGCTAGTCCCACAATGCACGTTTTCATGTCATATGTGTGTGTGTTACCTGCAGTTACATTATGAGGACTATCCCCCTTCGGGCGATAGTTTGGGCTTGTTTTCTAAAATAGTGTAGTCAGATGTGTTGACATGCTTAGTATTTCATGTTTGGGCAGCCTATGTGGCTTTATTGGTTGGGCACTGCTGTGCACGAAATAGTAGGCTATTTATTCATGAATTAGTTGATTCATGGGTGAAGCCAGTGAAAAGCAATTCTGATAGTCTACTGTGATGTTTGCTAGTTTCTCAGTGACACTGAGAAACAATATTTCTGGATTCATTTATTGTATCCATTGATTATTGTACCTATAGTGCCTGTATATTTTAAAAACTGCAGTAGTTGGCTTTGTTTGGAGGAAAATACATTGATAAGTAACAATTTTTATTGGTTGTTATTCTTGCCCTCACAATCAAATCAGAGGGGTCAAATATAACTGTACAGTGTCCAGTTATATTGCCAGGTGTATTGTTTGTAGGTACTGGTAGTATCGTCCAGTAAATGGTTCATTTAATAGTAGTTCTATTATAGGTACTATCACCATAGTC
Source organism: Benthosema pterotum (assembly GCA_039105355.1). NCBI lineage: Eukaryota > Metazoa > Chordata > Actinopteri > Myctophiformes > Myctophidae > Benthosema > Benthosema pterotum. The sequence goes on from CM076986.1 coordinate 2,761,546, forward strand.
CTATATTTGATTCTGAATGGCAAACCATTCCATATGGTGTATGTCAAGGGAAATAATACAACTATTGAAATAGGAATAGAAATCTTGTTCAGGAAAGAGCTTTGTCAGTGTTCACCATTTAATTGAATAAACAATGTCAACCACATATACTTCTTATGTGGTTTTTATCTAGAACCTTGGTTTTATCTGTCAAATGTGCGCTAAAATCTTAGTTTTTATCTCCAGTGGAGCCGTATCAAAAATAGTGATCTACAAGCTCAAAACGCGTCGCGTTCTCCATAAGTATAGAAGATATACTAAGCATGTGCAAGCACAGATGCTCCAGGGGACGTTGGACTGTGTGTGCTAGGAGCAGAGCCACAATATACTTATGGGGAGTAAAGGCTAGTACACACTGTGCGCTTTTTTGGGAATTTCAGAGTAGAGTTCTTTTGGCAAATGTAACGACCTGGTGCATTTGCATAATGAGTGTGATTGGCCATTGGAATATGAATTGTTCTCTGCCGAGTGTGAATTGCAGTGAAACTTGACAACGGCACTTGATGTTTTTGAAAGTGTTGCAATCATCATAATCATTGTTGAAACATTAGCTGGCGTGTTGTGAGTTTGTACATCGGCAATATCCCATAAATATAAGACTTCAGTTGTGCCGTCATGCTTTATAAACGTTATAGTTCACGTTTTTGTGTGGACTGTGTGTGTGTGTGCGTGCGTTTGTAGTGCTTGTAGAGTCTTCTTAGGAATGCATGGATGTAAGCATGCACATGTTCCTAGCTTAGATCTTTTACAATCTGCAATTTCAACATTTATTGTACTGTGGATGTAATATTTTCATGGCAGATAAGTCACGGATGAATGGTTGTATGAATGAATGGGACAAACAAACAGTATGATATAGTGAATGTTCAGGAGGTAATCCGTGGTGGTGGAATCATATGACTCGTATGAATGGTTTTTTAATGGTACCACAGTCCTATTCCATGGACTGTCTCCTTGTGAGATCTTAGTCTCTGAGTTCTGTGAGGGGAACAAAGTCATTAGGGAAACAAAGTCAAGTATTCCTTAATATGAGCAGCAATGATTGGGAATTGCCCGGACCATCTGTTGAAAAAACCCGTTATAGGAGAAGCAGCCACCTTGTAGTATGTTTTTTATTTTATTTTATGGACGTGGGTTCAAAGGCTGTATCATTCAATCAATCAATGACCGCTGGCATTGTTCCCTTCCCATCGTCCACTTTCACTCAATTGCGCAACACATACCCAAGTTAGTTTGCCTGCATGATCTGTAGGCTACAGCGAGTAGGCTACAAAATATAGACAATGCATAAATCATTCGACACATGTTGCAGAATGTTGTCCCTGACAAAAGGTACAAGTCAAAGTCTGCTGGTGAGACCAACTTTTACGCGAGAGAAAGAGAGAGAGAGAGAGAGAGAGAGAGAGATGGTCAAATTACACTATGTTTGATGCGCTTATATGTTTGCTGCGCTATAATGCTTTGGATCTATCAGAATTATTTTAATAGCCTATGGAGTGGTGCGTCCATGCAGGAGACAGTGGCTGCCCAGCCGGCTGGCATTTCAGTGCAAGTTTTACATTTGCCAGCACAGTGCAAACGTTGTGGGGTTGTCAGAATCTATATCACACTCGACGATAAAATGCTGGAAAAATCAAAATTGTTTAATATTGCCGATGTTTTGTCGGGGGGGTCTCGACGGCAGATTCGGCCCGATTTTTTCTCTTTGTGAGATGTCACACTACAAGACGAAAAGACGGCCATCAAATTGTCGGGAGATGACAGAGGAATTTTGTCGTGAGTCCAAAATCGGGGCTAAATCGGGCTAAAGTATAGTGAACATTATATGCTCTTTCCTTAAAGCATCCAGTTTCCTTGTGCGTTCCCTGCTGTCTTCTCTAGCTTTTCCTGTGAGACAGCCTCAGACAGGTTGAGACTTGGGATTACAGAACCCACTATGAATCCTGACTTGCTTTCTGGACAAGTCTGTTTCTGTAGGCCAAGCTTCCTGCATAAAATTCTGTGTGAAACTGATTAAATGTCCACAGGACATTGAGTCCCCATTATGGTGTGAAAAATGGACACAGGATATTGAGTCCCCATTATGGTGTGTGTGTTATTTAAATGATATGTTAATCGAGGTCCCCATGAACCATGACTTCATGCACAGATATGTGTGTATGCAAATGAAGTCCCCATGAACCATGGATAAATATCGGTCCCCACAATTCATGTCCAGGACATCACTTCATCCAATCCAGAATCTGAGGTGATATTCATGTTAAGGATTTTTTTTTAAGCTTGCCTGATTTTTTTCATGCCTCTACGACCACTGGAAAGTGGTGTCCCCATATGTGATGGCCCTGCTGTTGGTACCCACAAAACACGTTTACAAACAGGTGTGTGTGTGTGTGTGTGTGTGTGTGTGTGTGTGTGTGTGTGTGTGTGTGTGTGTGTGTGTTGGAAGACAGTTGACTACTTGGGTCAACTGTCTTAGGTTACCTTGCTGGGTTGTTTTCCAAACATTTATTGGGTATATGGGTTTTATTTTGACCAATTGCATAGGTAGTTTTGTTAGGTTAACTTTGTTACATTATTTTCCTGAGGGTATAATGGATTGTTGGGTCAGATAAGTCACACCCCCAACACTTCCTACCTCCATTTCAAACTTTTGAAATCCAACAGCACACCATGTACCAGTTACTCATTTGTGTTCAGTTTAAATTTAAATGTTTCTACTGCTGCAAAACTGAATCAAGACAAGTTGTTGTGCATTCCTGCACAACAACTAAACTTTGTGTCCGGGTAGCTTAGTCGGTAGAGCTCTCGCCTTTGGACCACAAGGTCATGGGTTTGATTCCAGGCACCAGCAACTGAGCGTATGAGTAGCACAGCTTGGGTGTGGCACATTGTGTGGTAAGTACTGTGAGCTGATGGTAGGTGTGGCACTCCACCTCAGCAAGCCATCTCCCAGGGTTCCAGCGCATTGTAATGGGGATAGACTCCTGTGTGTTACCGTCTGATACCGGCAACAAGCCACTCCCAACCTACTATGCATGCAAGAAAAAATAGTTTAACTGAAGACTATGAGTAAAATCAAATGGCAGTTCATCAACCTAATATATCATGTTTTTGACCAAATGTTTGGTTGAGGTTAGGTTGTTTTTGACCATCATTTTTTCTCTGTGCAGAAGACCCATTATGATAATACACATAGACCTTTACTAAACAATATCACATTCTCTTCTTGGAAACAGCACAACAAAATAACTTTTATGGGACTGTTCTGACCTATGAGCCAAAGGAGACGTATGCAAATGGAACTCTGAAGGTAAAGTACAGTACATGTTAGTTAGTATACACTGTAAGTGTGTGTGTGTGTGTGTGTGTGTGTGTGTGTGTGTGTGTGTGTGTGTGTGTGTGTGTGTGTGTGTGTGTGTGTGTGTGTGTAAAATTTGTGTAAAAGTACATATAATAATATAATACAAAAATATATATAAAATGTAGACCTGCACTAAGATTGCTGAAAAACTACAAATATTTATATAGCAGCAGCAAAACAATTGAATTCTTGAATACTGTACATACTGTACAGTACAGAAGGGTTCCCCGATTAATTTTCCTCAAGGGCCATATTTTGGGGTTATAGTTTTTTAATTAATTAAAAGGATATTTCACTTGCAAAAAGGTTTGCTCATTTTAAAATCAACTTTTGTGAACAGCCCGGGCACTGTATTTTAAGTTGATATTCATTTCAAGCAAGCGCTCCAGACTCAAGCAAAACCGTCTGATGTTTAAAATAGTTGATAATTGAGTTGATAATATGACCAATAAATCTTGAAAGTGAAATATCTTAATTTAATGGTAGATGTAGAACAGGTTCTCAACCAATGGTCCCGGGACCACCAGTGGTCCTTGAGACGTTTCCAATAAAAATAAATTATTAATTAAACTATGGAGAGTTATGGAGAGTTGTTAACGAAACGGATCCTTATAGCTCTTTAATTCTTGAGTCAAAATAAATGAATTTTCAGGGCAAATCCTATTTGAAAATGTATGACAGTGTTCTAGCAGTGATTCTTAATTTGAAGAGTGCCAAGTTGGACATGCATAGGCTAATGGCCCCCATTTAATGCCATTTATTACTCGTATCCCTAAGTTATTTAGTTCATTTTTACATCATAAAAGCATGTCATCTTAACTGTAAGAGAGTAATCTTAGTTACCAGAAGTATAGGGATACTTTTGAACACATTATTTCATCAATGGGGCGTGGCATGGAGGTGATCAACCTGTGGCACTGTTGAGGAGTTATTGAAGCCCAGTTTTGCTTTGATAACCGCCGTAAATTAATTTGTATTGTTCAGTCTTATGTCTCTACAAAGAAATACTATGGATGTTACATTTAGTAGAGGAACAATTGCTCCAAAAGTTGACTATACCCCTCCCCGAGGTATAACAAATCGGGACATCGTTTTTTCATATCTTTAGGAGGTCCCATTCATGAAATGGGTTGTCCCGAGATTTATTTTTACTGCAAAGTTCATGAAATTGATCCTTAAAGTTACTCTCCACAGGCCAAAAACGTCTATTCTAAAAAAGGGTAAATCCTCTGACATTTTCTACCTGCTAATTGTTTGCACCTCATAGTCCCATTGTATACAGATGGGGCCCGATTTTGGTTACATTAGCCCTTATGCGCAATTAACGCACTTAGCATTGGGGAAGAGGCGTTCCCACACTAAAGTTGATAATTTCGTGACCATCCTATGTCCCTTAAAAACCTCCTATACCCGTTAAATTATGCATAGGTGTGGTTTGGGCGTTTTTAGCTTTCATCCAATCCGTGTTGGTCTTGCCATTCCCTTTAATTCATCCCTTATCTATTTCCCTTATCCCTACTGCTATGTCTGACCCTCCGAAGCACGCAGCCTGGCTGCGGGCTTAGGACACACACATGCATGAGTAGCCTATTCTCAAAGATTATGCTCTCATTTTGAAACAATTATAGCTCGGTCAATTCTCAATCATTTCTTACCATTCAACATGTTATGTTGAAAAAACATGTTCCATGTTTTTTTGCTGTATGTGGCGTGCATTTATCCCAAGTCTGCGAAATGTTATAAAGTAAATTGCAAAAAACTCTGGAATTCGCGGCAAAAAACGTTTTTTTTTGATCATTGATTTCTCGGTCAATTCTGGACCATTTTTTACATTTCAAAGTGCAGCGTGACGGGAAAGACCTCCTCTCTCAGATGCTGTATAGTATATGTGGGTAGGTCTACGATGCGGGATCTAGCAAAATGTAAGTGTCGGGATTTTGGTGGAAACGGCCCACCAAATGGTCCAGAATTGACCGAGAAATCAATGATCAAAAAAAACGTTTTTTTGCCGCGAATTCCAGAGTTTTTTGCAATTTACAGCATTGCGTCACAAGTTAATTAATGTATTTAATTATATTATATACTGTACATTACCTAAACACAAGGAAGTGACCGACAGCAGGCAATCTACAGCTGTTTATAGGACAATCCAGCATAAATAAGGAGATGAATTGAACTGGCGCCTTTCCACGTGGAGTTGTGGACATCTCCAAAGGCGCACAGACGCGCATCGTGCGCACGTGGCTCTGCCTTCGCGGATCGGTTAAGGGGTGGTCTGATGTGGCGTTATCTAGTTCCCAAATCTATTTGACGAAATTAGCAACTTAAGGGACTGCGCAACAAACACGCCCATGACCACACCTCCAGCCACAAATAACGGTGTCGGCATAAAGAATAGTGGCTAAGGGAAGAGAAAAGGTGACCAAAATAGCAATAAGGGAATTCGCTGCGGGTATCGGGTAACGTTAGGGACAAGGGGGGGAATGAAAATCGCGCCCATGGTCTACAGGTAGTATCCCTACATACCAGAAAAGCCAGAACGCCAATATGTGGTTCTATTGTAGATCAGAAGCCTATGTTATACAGTATTAAATAGGCGGAAATAGCAAGTTGACTTTTCTGAGCAGGAGAGGAGCAGGACTTTTCTATTAGGGGTATAACTAAATGGGACATAGTATTTCATATCTTTTAGGATGTCTCCTTCATGAAATGTTCATTCCCAAGCTTTACTTTTACTGCAATGTTATGAAATTAATCAATGAAGTGACACACAACATAAAGAAAAAAATGCATATCCTGCAAGATGGAGATCCAAGGAAATGCTGTCATTTTCTACCTGCTAATTGTTGTTGCATCATATTTGCACAAAAGGTCTGCAGGTAGTTTCTCAGAATGACAATATTTGGTTCTACTGTGAATAAGCAGCCTTTTTAAGGCCTTTAAATAGGCGGAAATGGCACAAAGTTGACTTTACTAGTGGGGTAGAACTAAATGGGAAATAGATATCCGCTTCATGTAATGGTTTGTCCTAAGTGTTACCTTTACCAGAAAAAGTCATGAAATTAAGGTATAAAGTGGGTAAATTCTTTGACATCTAACTGCTGGTTGTTTTTACTTGTACAGATGCAGTCATGTGCAGAGGGGGTCTTTTGGTGCTTGGGCACATGTCATTTTGCTTCAGTATTGCTCTTCCCCATCCAGCCTTCCCATTCGTGTCTCCCTTTTGACTGATACCTGTGCATTTAAACTCTAGACATGCCCGCCCCAAAGTTCTCAACAACAGGCCTGAAAATTAAGGGCTGGCCCTACCTAGGTCCACTCAAAGCCCTGCTGCCACCCTTAGATCTGTTCCCTTGATATGCTGATAACCTCATCAAAATCTGTATTAGCAACACTCTCCATAGAGTATATGGCCAGAACAGAATCCATTCCATACTTTGACCCCCCATGCCAAAGCAATACGGCGCTCACCCGGCAGTCTGACAGCACCCAGGGGGATGAGTGCACACAACCTAGGCCTAAAGGTTTATCGCCCTCAGATGTCCTACTGGAAGTAGCTACAATATATTACCATGTAGTTCTGCTCTTACTCTTCCATCAGTGGCAGAACAACAGTTGATCATGATTCATGACATGGATGGTTATAAGGATTTCTTTCACTTCGAAGGTCATTAAATGCATCCATGCTTTGAAAGTACAAAGAAAAGTCACTAGCTTATGTTGTAATCCTGATCCTGCTTAATAACAGGATTTTTTAAAATATTTTATTTTATTTTATATTTTGATGCCATGTTTTCATTTTACCCACTACCTGTATGTCTATAAAAACAGCTGAAATACCAAAAATATAGTAGCCTACTAAGTCAGCAGGTTATTTTCAATGTCATTGAGAATTGTTTGGGGAACTTACTGATTGTTTTCCATAAGCTGCTGTTTGATGATCATCCATTAAGAATGGCACACAGGTGTGAATTCTACAGCATTAAACCATACTGCATTTATTGCTTTGCATATAGACACTGCTGTCTACACAGGATAGACTGTAAACACTGTAACACTATTTGAAGCAGAATGTTTATTAAAGAAAAAATAAATGGTGCATTTACATTGCACCTTTTCCAATGTGCTTTACACAGTGCATTAGATTCTCTCATCCACACACACATTCATACACCAGCTAAAGCCATGCAAGGTACAAAACAGCACATCAGACGCAATTTGGGGTTCCGAACCACAGATCATTGGATGGTCTACTCTACCTCCTGAACCAAGGTCACCCAGAAAGTAAGCAGATTGATAGCAAATACTGTAGAAGATTTTGGCTATGCCTGCCTCTAATAAGCCCTTATATTAAAGGCTATAGTAATTCACTATAGCAGGGGTTTTCGACAGTTGGTCCGGGGACAACTTTTGGTCCTTGAGATGGTTCCAGGTGGTCCCCAGCTAAGTTGGTTAACCAGATGAAAGGTTGGTTCACCAGATGTAACTCTTGAGTGCGTAAAAATGAAACCAAATGGACCCGCATGGGCCCATTTGGTTTCATGTTTTCATGTGAATTAACCCACGGGTTAGGGTTAGGGTTAGGGTTAGATTAATGGTCATTCTGTCTGTATGTTTGACTGTTTTGTTTCCCAAAAGCAAAATAATTAATCCTTTAGTAATGGGTCTGTGGGGCTAAAATGTCCTCAAAATGTGATCTGTGGCTCAATTTTGAATAAATTAGTGTGCCCTTCTGTCAAAAAGATTGAAAACCAATGCATAACCAATCTAGGTTGCTTGAGGATGTATAACTGACTAAAACATCTGTGCAAGCATGACGTAAAAACAACCAGGCAGCAGGTAGAAAATGTTCAGGGTTGATGTAAATGTGACAAAAACATTGTTACATTTTGTTCTACCCCTAGCAGGGGTACAGTAAACCTTGGGTGTTTTGCTTCCTGCACTAAAGCCAATTTTTGCAGTAGTGAACTAGTGGTCACTTTGTGGATTAATTCCATGACATTTGCTGTAAAAGTTTAACTTGATAGAAAGTAAATAGCACAAATAAATAGCACACAGTACACTTTGTGCTATTTCTGCCTATTTAAGGCCTTATAAAAAGGCTTCTTATTCACAATAGATCTTATCATTCTGACATTTTGAGACACTGGGCACGATTTTGGTTACATTAGCCCTTATGCGAAATTAACGCACATAGCATTGGAGAAGAGGCGTTCCCCCACTAAAGTCGCTAATTTCGTACCATGCCATCTCCCTTAAATACCTCCTTTACCCGTTAAATTATGCATAGGTGTGGTTTGGGCGTTTTTAGCTTTCATCCAATCCGTGTTGGTCTTGCCATTCCCTTTAATTCATCCCTTATCTATTTCCCTTATCCCTACTGCTATGTCTGACCCTCCGAAGCACGCAGCCTGGCTGCGGGCTTAGGACAGACACATGCATGAGTAGCCTATTCTCAAAGATTATGCTCTCATTTTGAAACAATTATAGATCGGTCAATTCTCAATCATTTCTTACCATTCAACATGTTATGTTGAAAAAACATGTTCCATGTTTTTTTTTGCTGTATGTGGCGTGCATTTATCCCAAGTCTGCGAAATGTTATAAAGTAAATTTCAAAAAAAGTCGGCAATTTCGCGGCTAAAAAGACGTTTTTTTGATCATTCATTTCTCGGTCAATTCTGGACCATTTTTTACATTTCAAAATGCAGCATGATGGGAAAAAGCTCCTCTTTCAGAGGCTGTATAGAATATGTGGGTAGGTCTTCTCTACGATGCGGGACCGAGCAAACTGCAACTGTCGGGGATTAGGAGGAAACGGTCCGCCTAATCCCCGACAGTTATAGTTTGCCCGATCCCGCATCGTAGAGAAGACCTACCCACATATTCTATACAGCCTCTGAAAGAGGAGCTTTTTCCCATCATGCTGCATTTTGAAATGTAAAAAATGGTCCAGAATTGACCGAGAAATGAATGATCAAAAAAACGTCTTTTTAGCCGCGAAATTGCCGACTTTTTTGCAATTTACAGCATTGCGTCACAAGTTAATGAATGTATTTAATTATATTATATACTGTACATTACCTAAACACAAGGAAGTGACCGACAGCAGGCAATCTACAGCTGTTTATAGGACAATCCATAAATAAGGAGATGAATTGAACTGGCGCCTTTCCACGTGGAGTCGTGGACATCTCCAAAGGCGCACAGACGCCGCACTGCGCGCACGTGGCTCTGCCTTCACATATCGGTTAACGGGTGGTCTAAGGTGGCCTTATCTAGTTCCCTAATCTATTTGACGAAATTAGCAATTTAAGGGACTGCGCAACAAACACGCCCATGACCACACCTCCAGCCACAAATAACGGTGTCGGCATAAAGATTAGTGGCTAAGGGAAGAGAAAAGGTGACCATAATAGCAATAAGGGAATTCGCTGCGGGGATCGGGTAACGTTAGGGATAAGGCCGGGAGGGAAAATCGCGCCCACTATCTCCAGACCCTGTGCAAATATGATGCAATAATAATCAGCAGGTAGAAGATGACAGGATTTTCTTGGATTTTCCTTCTTTCAGGATAGGCGTTATTTCATTGTGTGGTGTACAGTGTTGGGACATGTGCACTACATAACTTAATATATTACATAATATATTACCAAAATGCAGTAACTTGTAATATAAATGTATTACCCAACAAAAATAATCAAATATATTATACTTTTCTTTCTGCATTACTGCACTACTTTCAATATTACTTTCTGTCAATCTGCCTCGTTGCAAGTGTTCTTGTGAAATTAACTTTAACAATTGCAGAAGTTAAATAATTACTTATGTTCTATAATTTGTCATCAAAATATGTATTGGCTTCCATGAATTCAAGGAATACATCTAACTCCTGTGTTAACTGTCCATAGCTGAGTAGGATGAGGTAGGTCTATGCCAGTGCTGTTTCTAGGAGTGACGTTTTTTCAAGTTGATTTCATATGAATTTGGCCAGATTTTTTTTAAAGTAATATAATATGTAATAGTAATATTAATATATTACACTTGCTCAGACAGTAATATTGTAATATAATATATTGCTTTAAAATGAAGGTAATAATTAATAAGTAATGTATTAACAAGGTAAAGTAATATTCCCAACACTGGTGGTATATCACTTCATTGATTCATTTCATGACATTGCAGGAAAAGTAACATTTGGGACAATCCATTCCATGAAGGGAACATCCTGCAGATGTGAAAAAATGGTGTCCCATTTTGCTATACCTCTAATACAGAGTAGGGCAAGTGTAGACTCAGAAAAGTCAACTTTTTTTTTGCTATTTCCGCCTATTTAATACCTTATAAAAGGCTTCTGATCTACAATACAACCAAATATTGGCATTCTGGCTCTTCTGGGAAGTAAGGACACTACCTCTAGACAATCTGTGCAAATATGATGTAAAAATAAGCAACAGGTAAAAAATGGCAAAGTATTGACAACTTTTAGAATAGGCGTTTTTTGCTTATGTGGTGAGTGAATTCATGGATCAATTTCATGACCTTTGCAGTAAAAGTAAAATTTGGGCCAATCCATTTCATGAAGGGAACATCCTAAAGACGTGAAAAAACATTGTCCTATTTTGTTATACCTCTAATACAGAGTAGGGCAAGTGTAGGACTCAGAAAAGTCAACTTTTTTTTTTGCTATTTCCGCCTATTTAATACCTTATAAAAATGCTTCTGATCTACAGTTTTTTGCTTATGTGGTGAGTAACTTCATTGATCACTTTCATGACCTTTGCAGTAAAAGTAAATCTCGGGACAATCCATTTCATAAAGGGGACATCATAAAGTTATGAAAAAAACGGTGTCCCGTTTTGTTGTCTCCACCGTAAGGTGGTGACTATGGAACGCACCCCGTCATGCCGCCCGTGTCTGTACCCCGTCATTCCGTCCCGTGTGTGATGTAATGATGACGTCATAGATCTCATAGCTGAGCCGGATGGTGAAGACCTGTACCCCGTAGGGGCACAACTCTATTTCGTGTCCTGTGGTTCCGCAAACATAGCCTGATGCATCCAAATACGTCAAAAAGATGTCATATCTTCCATAGACTGTGCAGAGGTGACGTAAGACCATGGTGTCTGTCCGCCATCATGTCCGTAAGGTGGTGACTATGGATCGTACCCCGTCATTCCGTCCGTGTCTGTCCGCCATCATATCCATGTATAGGATGATGTAATGATGACGTCATAGATCTCATAGCTGAGCCGGACGGTGGAGACCTGTACCCCGTAGGGGCACAACTCTAGTTATACCTTGGGGAGGGGTACCTCAAAAACTAAGTCTCTTTTTAACGGTTTGTTGCTCCACTAATTAACTTTATTCGCTATATTAACATAATATGAAAGGTGCAACTTTCAAGAGTTTGCACACTCTACCCTCCACAGTCACCACCTTAACCCTCATAAAGGTCATCCATGCATGCCATGCAGGCATAGATGGCGAAATCCTTCCACAGCATACTTTAGAGGCGTGCCCTGTACTGTGAGCAATGCCGGCGGTTTCGACCAGTAACGTTACTACCAGAGGTCACAATGAGTCCTGAAAAATAGGGTAGTCTTATAATCAGAGTTGTCTTGCTGTATATTCAGGACAATTTCAGTATTTAAAGCTTCTCTGTCCATATCCAACTACTGTAAACATAGACAGGATTAAAGTCATGTAGTGTAACTTTTATTATCACTTAATCTCATAATTCCAGGTGGTTCTGCGCTATAAGATGGCCTTCACATCATGTACAGATTCAGCTACATGGGAGTGTAGGTATGGAGACTGTGGTAATGAGACCCACCTGGAGGTGAACACGGTGTATAACACCACAGAGTGGTGTCAACAAGAGACAATCATGACTCGACTGGTTCCTATCAACACTCAGTTCTCTGTGTGGTGAGTGAAGAGAGATACACTATGACAACTAAAACAATGACATGAATGACTCTATTAAGTAAGAGCATCTGTAAAGCGGTGATAATTGAAAGATCACATGTTCAATCCTTGAAACTTTCAGCCTTGACTGCTTAGTATAATCACTCATGGCTGGGCACAGTGGGCAGTGGTGGAAGTGGTTTGGAGTTCTTGCAGGAGCTCCCACAAATGAGTGTCTGTGGCTCCTCCTAGACATCCTGCAAACACATCCGGAAAATTTGTGAAGGTCAAACACTCCAATAAATGTCTCTTGCATTGTGCAATGTCTTCATCGAAATATATCAATGATAATACTATCCAACTATTCAATCAATTCAATTCAACTATTCACCAACCAATCAATCAATCAATCAACCAATCAACCAATCAACCAATCAATCAATCAATCAATCAATTTGAACACAATTTAGGAAGAGTTATCAGGTCAAAATGGGTTAAGAAATAATTTGCTAACTCTGTTCCATTTCACTTATCCCACACAAGTGGCACTTCTGTCCCTAAAAGAAAGACAGAAAAAAAACTATAACTATGTTGTTAATACTGCTACTACTGCTATATCTACAGGTTCCAAGGGGCTAACTGGATAAATAACAATAACAATAATATTGTTGTGAGCCAGCCCTGGCCTGTCCTGCTCTATAACAGATCTGACATTGGCAAAACCAACCGGTCTCCTCAGACCACCATCATACCTTTACTACGGTAACATCATATTCAGTTTTGTTTTTGTACTCATTACTAACATTACTGGGTCAGAGGTGTAAGTCCACTAAGTCACTGACTAACATGTTGAGCTTTTTATGTATTATAATTATGGATACAATTTTAAATGTTTAGATACTAATAAATGTATGCTCTTCAAGGTAACTGGATTTTGTTTTAGACTATTATTATTATTATTATTATTATTATTACCCTTATTAAAATGCAATTACTGTATATAGTTATGTCACTAGTATAATACCACTGCATAATACATAGGGCCCAATTTTCGTAACATAACATGCCTTGTCCGCCATGCGGCCCACAATGAATTCCCTTATTGCTATTTTCGTCACCTTTCCTCTTCCCTTAGCCACTATTCCATATGCTGACACCGTTATTTGCGACTGGAGGTGTCGTCATAGGCGTGTTTGTTACGCAGTCACAAAGTTGGTAAATTCGTCAAATAGATTTGGGAAATAGATAACCTGCGAAGCTATACAAGAAGACAGAGCCACGTGTGTCTTGTCTGTGCACCTTATAAACAGCTGCTGCATCAGTTCACTCAATCTCTATGTTTATTGATTGCCCTATAAAAAGCTGTAGATTGCCTGCTGTCGGTCACTTCCTTGTGTTTAGGTAAGGTATACAGTGTAATAACTTTAAAGACATTATATAAATTGTGACGCATTTCAGCTGCTGATTCAGTTTGATCATGTTTCATCATGTTTCACCGAATTCCAGTCAGATACGTTTCACTTGATCCCAGAGAAGACCTAACCGCAGAGTTGACCGAGATATGACCGAGAATTTGCAACTTCCTTTATAACGTTGCACAGACTAGGGATAAATGTTCGCCAAATGTACAGAAAAAAAACGAAACAAAAAAAAAAAAAACATTCAGGTGGTAATCATATAGCATGTTGAATGGTAAGTTTGAAAATACGAGTTTCGTGCATGGAGAGGGAGAAAACAAGCCCGCAACAAGGCTGCAAGTTTAGGATTAGGCTTAGCAGTAGCCATAACGGGAATAGATATGGGATGAATTAAAGGCAATGGCAAGACCAACACAGGAAGCTGAAAACATCCATACCACACCTACGCATAATGTAACAGCTCTAGGAGGTGTTTAAGGGAAATAGGATTGTAACGAAAATAGCAAATTGAGTGTGGGAACGCCTCTTCTCAAATGCTAGATGCTCTAATGCGTCTTAGGATGATGAGAGGAAATTGGAGACCATGATCTCTAAAAATAAAGAAGTGGGGAAAGAAGCTCATTTTCTTCTCTCTCTCAGAGTTCCTTCTAACTGTGAGAGAAGCTTCAACCTGTTAGCATTTGACCCAGATGGAGACCGGGTTACATGCACCTGGTCTTATGCTCTTCCTTCTTTTATCATCAGTTCAGCTGTGAGTTGAATGCTTTTATTTTGAAATAAGAACATAGATCACACCATTTATGCTAGTTTAATTCTGGTGCTATAGCTGCCATAATCATGATTACTGCTTTGATCAGTCCGATTTGATTTATTTTTGCTTCTACTGTTCCTTGACTTCTACTTTCAGAATTGCACTGCATCCTTTGCTGCCACTACTGACCCCAGTAATGAGGGTCCATACGTTGTCCAGTTTTACCTACATGACCATCCCAACCAGACTATCACCATAACAAATAGTCACGGATATCAGACCAATTTCACTGCCGGCCACCCTTTCAGCTATATATTTTTACAGTTTGTTATCAAAGGTATGTAGAAAAACTCAGTTCATATCAAAATCACGCTTGTGTGAAATGAGGGGCACTCTTATATCATACTATATAAGAGTGGGGGGGGATTCCACCCATTTCCAACAACGCCGGTAATCAGAAATAAGAATTTTACACCGCGGGACGAGAAGTTGACCATGCTGTTGTCGGACAATACGCACATTGACAAGTCAGCTCAGGAGGTGGTGTAAGCAGCACAGGGCTTGCGTATATGTACCTGCAACAGTGGAGTTGATACCAGGGCACACTATTTATCAGCATTTGAGCCACGGACCACCATCCATGTTCAGACCCAAATTGTGTAGACTTCTTAATTGAGTGGGCCAATTTAGAATATTATAACTCTTGAGAGCCTAAACATGAAACCAAATGGACCCACAAAGGGTCCATTTGGTTTCATTTTTATGCTCTCAAGAGTTATAATAGGCTATTCAAGAGAGCATCTGGCTAAGCAACTTTTCATCTGTTTAAACAACTAAGCTGGGGACCACCTGGAACCCTCTCAAGGACCACTGGTTAATGTTGATCTACAATGTCATTCTATACATGCAAAATATCCCCGTGGTGTGAATTATTCTGGCCGCCTTGTAGGCTACATATAAGAATGCATTGAATGATTAATCTTAATCTTAATCTTCTTTTAAAGGACCGCTATATCCGACAATGTATATCCATTTGAAATGAATGCAGCTGCGACCCGCTTAAGTAATTGCATCAGCTGTAGCAGGTCTGTACATATTGGGTCAAATCAATTGTCCAACACCACCTCAAAACTCGCTGGATTATAATTCAACGCCGCAAATTATTGTGTCTGTTTTTTTATCATGGATGGGTCTGTGTGACGGTGGCGCCCTTGCCAGACGGTGGCGCCCTTGCCAGAAATAGGCTAATGAATGAATGAATAAATAAATGTGAGAATATGTCGAGCATCGGGTTGAAATGCATGTGAAGGTAGGTATAGGCTATTATCCATACGTAGAAAACGGATGCTTTTGGTCCAGGATCCCCGTGACTTGTTCGCTTAGTTCTGTTTTTCTTCATAATAGCCTATTATTTATTCCATGGAGGACGAGGACGAGTGATCAGTCCATCTAGCCTAGACCCCGATGTCCCATGAACTCGATCAGCTGATTTTGGCAAGTTAGGAGATACGCATTATTTCCAGAATTATTATTTTTTACTTTTGCAAATTAAGTTGAGAGTTCAATAGAAAAGGCTTTTGTTACTTTTAATTACCAAATAGCTCATGTTGAACTAAATACTAAATAAATGCATTTGCATTTTATAATGGGGGCGGCTTATAATTCATAGTGCTTGCATTCAATCAGTTTTTGATTCCATGTGGACCCGACCTTGATGTTACATGGAATTTTGACAGGAGATATGCATTATTTCCAGAATTATATATAGGCCTATGATCGTGCCTATATATTTTTATTATATTATGTTTTACTTTTGCAAAGGTGAGAGTGAGCAATTGTTCAATAGAAAAGGCTTTTATATTTTAATTACCAAATATCTGAGGTTGAACTAAATAAAAAAAATAAATGCATTTGCATTATATAAGGGGGCGGCTTATAATTTATAGTGCTTGCATTCAATCAGTTGACATTGCGAGTGACTCGTCTGTCAAAATCAGCTGATCAACAAGTCCATGCGACATAGGGGACCACAGAGGGACCACAATGATCACGTTGTAAACTTATAGAACTCTGGGCTGCAGCTAGAGTTCAGACAAACTGCTGACTCACGTTTGTTGCCTTTTATGGTATGAAATGGGGCGTGGAAGAATGAAAATGGCATGGTCCTGTCATTGGCGAATATTCTCACACACTGGTATTCCTCTGGGAATGCTCGTGCACGGGCACCTGACATACGCTACCTACAGAGGTTTACGCTCAGCCACTACAGAGCTCTCTGTATCGCAGCGTCCGTTAGAGTGGAGCATCTTTACAGGCACTGTACACCCTCTATCGTTGAATGTGCGTATTTTTTTCTTTCCTGAATTAGGTCCCAGAAGTGGACTGGGACAAATAGTCGTCCCGGTAATTTTATGCGATATGTGAATTTGGCCCAGACCAGCCCATTTTTACACAAATTTGGCCCAGACCGGCCCACCACAACCAGCGTGCAGATAGCCCTGCTTTGTCAGCACACAGACACAAACAAACAAACCAACAGACAGCTACACAACCCTTTGCTGCTCTCACTAGAATGTGGAAGCTGGCACAATAATCCAATATAGAACAGGGTTTACTCACTGATACAGGTACAATACAGGCCTGCATTATGATTATTATTATCATCCTAATAATATGGTCCCCTGTGGTCGTGGCCCACCGGGAGAGCTCCCGGCACTCCCTATGGTTTAGCCAGTCCAACCCTGGTACACACAAACAGACACATGCACGCACATGTGCACACACACATGTGCGTGTGCGCACACACACACACACACACACACACACACACACACACACACACACACACACACACACACACACACACACTGGGCACAGGCAAAAAGGGACCCTTGCAGGTCTATTTTCTTACAGGTTATTGGCAATTTATCCTGATAATGTGTAATAAATTAAATAGTTGATCCATTTATAGTCTAACATGAACACAAAGCCATAGAAATCCTCTACTTTGTGTCCAGTTGATGGAGCAGTACCCAGCTGTACAGAGGGACAGTATCTACCCAGGTTCCTGCCTCCAACCCCGGATAACAGAGCACAGCTCTACACCGCTGTTGGTCACACACTGGAGATCACCATCAACACAGAGGCAACACACTCCATGTGAGTAAAATAAATATATCACCATCAACACAGAGGCAACACACTCCATGTGAGTAGAATAAATATATCACCATCAACACAGAGGCAACACACTCCATGTGAGTAAAATAAATATATCACCATCAACACAGAGGCAACACACTCCATGTGAGTAAAATAAATATATCACCATCAACACAGAGGCAACACACTCCATGTGAGTAAAATAAATATATCACCATCAACACAGAGGCAGCACACTCCATGTGAGTAGAATAAATATATCACCATCAACACAGAGGCAACACACTCCATGTGAGTAAAATAAATATATCACCATCAACACAGAGGCAACACACTCCATGTGAGTAATACATCAAAAAATAAACACAGATTGACCGGTGATCTAACTGAAAAAAGTCACAATAATGCATGTCACCTTAGAAACCTTAGAAACATTGCACGAATCAGGGCCTATCTGTCAATGGATGATGCTAAAACCCTGATCCACGCCTTTGTATTTTCCCGGCTTGACTACTGCAATGCACTCTTCTCTGGCCTCCCCAAGAAAACAACTGACAGATTACAACTAGTCCAAAACGCGGCAGCCAGAGTTTTAACTAAAACTAAGATGAGAGAACATATTACTCCTGTCCTAGCCTCACTACATTGGCTACCGGTTGTGTTTAGAATTGATTTTAAAATTCTTTTACTTGTCTATAAAGCGCTTAATGGTCTTGCACCTTCCTACCTACATGACTGCCTGCCTAAGTATGTCCCAGGCCGACCCCTCAGGTCTTCCACTGCAGGCCTGCTTGCGGTGCCTAAAATGGCAACTAAAAAACACGGTGAAGCAGCCTTTTGCTTCTATGGACCGACGGCGTGGAACAAACTCCCATTATACATTCGACAGGCAGCCTCTGTAGACATTTTTAAAGCACAACTCAAGACGTACTTCTATGCACTTGCTTTTAACTGATTCTCTGTGATTCTATATTTTATGATTTTATATTTTATGCCTTATTTCAGGTCCTCACTGTACTGCTTCTTTGATGTATTTTAATGATCTCCTTAATTTATACCCACTTTTTTTTGTCTTCTTCTCTATTGCAATGTAAAGCACTTTGAGCTGCATTTTATGTCATGAAAGGTGCTATACAAATAAAGATTATTATTATTATTATTATGTCAAGAGAAGGATGAAATATAGTTCCACACATCCACAGTGCAATAAAATAAGCAATACGCAACTTGAAACGGTAGTGCAACAGATGAAGGCAATAAAGTGCTAGATACAACTATAACAAAACCTATTTATAAAAAGTGAAAGGCATTATGATTATGAAACTATAGCAAAACTGTAGTTGTATAAAGTGAAAGGTACATGTGTAAGGGAGAGATAGCAGTAGTCGGATATATGTATACTATTGATACAGGGTCATAATCAGCCATCATTGCTCCCACAAAGTAGCAGTCTGGAAGCAACGCCATTGCAGAATGAGTGAGTGCACTTTTTGGCATCTCAAATCATTTCTTTAGGTGTCCGTGGCACTAACATTTCCAATTGGGGCCCACAGCCATACAATTGATGGTGCTTGGCACAAAACACATATTGATAATGAAGTAATGTTTTGTCGGTCTATTGTGTCCTGAACGTTGCTAAAGGATTGCAGATGCAATTTAAGACTTTAAGACCCATGTTGCTTGTGTTCTTTGCTGCTGTTACAGGGTCTCTGAGCTGTTGTTCAGTGGACCTCACAACATGAACCTGCAGGCTGGACCAGCACAGGGACAGTTCATCCTGAGATGGACACCATCACAGTCAGAGGATGGAGAACATCACCCTGTCTGCTTTGTTGCTCAGACCAACAGGTTAAATGATGTGTCCATTTAAATGATGTGTCTGTCTGTCTGTCTGTCTGTGTGTCTGTCTGTCTGTCCGTCCGTCCGTCCGTCCGTCCGTCCGTCCGTCCGTCTGCCTGTCTGTCCTTCTGTTTTCAAATGTGTATTGGACTATTGATTTGCATACATAAGTTTAACATGCAGATAAATGTCATTGTGCATTTTATTTGGTATACATCACTGAGGATACGTCCCAGTTGCATCCATGCAATGCATTCTTAGTCAAGTCAACATTACTATGGTCCGCTTCATTTAAATATCTTACATACATCACATGAAGATAAAACAAAACTCCTGTTAAACCTGTTTGTGTTCTCAGTGTGGTGCCATATCAGTCAGATCTCCGCTGCGTCATTGTCAGTGTCAACGGTGGGTGAAACTACACCTGTTTACTAGTGCACCATGTTTGACATTCCATCAGTGATACGTTGTGGTTTGAGGAGGCTAGAGTTAAATGTCTCACCTTTATGATCTCCACCCACAGAAGCTACAACCACGACTACAAAACCACCAACCTCCACCCCACAGACCTCCATGACACCACCACAAGTTAAGCCATATGAGAGTCTATTCTGCGGTATCTTAACACTCGTGCTGATTTTGTACAGCACGGCTGGTTTTGCATAAGCGTTTTTTGAGTTATTTAAAGTTAATAGAGGCAACTTTAGTGTGTACAAACACTGCGTTTGTAAACAGATGTGTTTAATAACAGAACGTAACTCCACCTCACCTCCACTCTAGTGGCTCATGATGAATCTGATGGAGACTGCTGTGCTGTGATTGGCTAAAATTGCCTCACCCTACAGTAACTGTACAAAGACAGTGGCATCTTGCGGTTTTGCGTTTTGTGCCTGCACTGGAGTCCTGCTGTCAATGCAAGTGGATGAGCAAGAGTGGTTTGTTTGGTTGTTGTTAGTTATGTTAGTTCCAAACATGTGCTTTTCAGCCAATAGGCGTCACGGTTCACCCAGGGCATTGGAGTCAACAGGGACGGTCGCTATTCTCTCTCATTATAGATACTCTACTCACCCCTCACAACCCCCGTACCCCTCTCACATTGGCACCGCCTTCCCTGAGCCCAACAAATGTTTCGTTTTCATGATCTGGACCGTCTGCAGGACAAAGCAAGTGTCTGTCTGCAGGGAAACAGCTGCAGTAGAAGCAACATAGAGGGGGGGGGGGGGGGGGGGGGGGGAGAAGGGCCCCAAACACACAGCTCTACATCAATTTTGTTTTTTGGCTAAAAAGTTGCCTCTTTTACCTATAGGTTGCTCACAGGAAACCTCGCTTTACCTTGCTTTTTATTGTATTTTTTTTTTTCTTTGTATGGTACCAGGCCTATATACATCACCAATCACAAGATTAGATGCTAAGAGCTTTGTGTGCTTCGTGTTGCTGAGCTGCCATTAGCGTAGCAGAGTAGCAGCAGTGCTAACTGAGAGCTCCAGTATGCCGTTATAGAGCACCGAAGTCCAGGTGTCACGCATACTCTGTTTATACTCTATGGAGACGAACATGCAGGGGCATCTAAAAATGTCATATCATATAGACAAAGATAAACAAACGGTCTCTGTGATATTGTCGGAGAGGTGTTTCATTTACCACAGTCAGTCTGTTTCTGGTGAAAATAGATCTAATTCAGCAGCCGCGACCATAGTGTTTTCTTGCTGTCAGTCGATTCTTTATATCCATATGATCGAAAAGGCTGTGATTTATATCCATATGATCGAAAAGGCTGTGATTATTATTTATTTTTTTTCAATCACAGTTCTTGAATACAAAAAACCTATGGGGATTACTATAAAATAATAAAAAGTACATGGACCAGTGGAATGAACCACCAGACTTTGGTGCTCTATTGCCTACACTACAGCATCAGCTGATTGGTGTATATAGCTTGGTCTGAAAACCACTGCCCTATATGCTAAAGCAGACCAGCTTTAGTATATAGGGCAGTGGTTTTCAACCATTTTTATACCAGGGCCCACTATTTATTCAGCTTTTTAGCCTGACATTTTAGCTCCACATACGCCAAAACTAGAGGTTTCTTTTGTTTTTTTCTTTTGCTAATCCAGATAATTAATATTTTAACTGTTTGAGAGTGGAAACATAAAACCATATCGACCCACAAGGGTCCATTTGGTTTCATTTTATGCTATCTTTATGCTCTCAAGCTCAGACCCAGATCCATTCACATGTTATGCTTAGCTTTGATTGGACCATAGCAGTTTGGGGAGGGGCTTACTGAATGGTGTATGAGCATTTATTGGAATCTGGCCAACGGGGCATTTTACCACATGGGTTGAGCTCATTTTCCATCCACTGCTAGTTTAAAAACCCAGAAGAGAACAGAACATCCTTTTGTTCTTCTCTGTCTGTCTGTGCCATACCCACAGACAGACCAGTTTTTACAAACTGCAGGATCCTTCCGTGATATTATGCTGTAAACAGCTTGAAATGTTTTGATATTATATATTTGTTTGTTTATACAATAGCTGCAGCTTTACTATCCACTTTTGCTTTAATGGGACATGGGTGAACAAATGGGGGTTTGTTGGCATTGTAATCTTGAAGCAAATAAAAACAAGACTTACACAATGCTCTGTTATTATTATTCACACTGTGCTCCATATGTCCATACTCATGCAAATCCAATCAGTTCCATGTGGTTAGAGTGTGAACTGCGAGCCTGTGGATTCACGACTAGGAAAACCCCGTCCCCCTGGATCGCACCTGGAGTTTAACATTCAGGCACTCTTTGAGCACTCGTTCATGAATAGATTTGTCCACATTCATGGTGGTAACACTTCCGCATTTGAGCCCCACATTTTGGTGACCTCCGGCAATCTTCCCGGGTGCTTCAAAACGCCACTGAGCAGCTTCTATTGAAATGAATGGCAAGGGGTCAGTCTCTATATTTTATTACTCAACTTTTAGTCCAAGAGCATTAGCTCAAAATTGAGTCAAACGCAGAACAAATTAGTAACAAGTTGAAATTTTCAGGATATGTTCATAATACCTTTAGGAATGACATACTAAAAGTCCCTGCGAATCCCCCTTGTGCTCTCTGAGATGATCAAGATGGCGTCCAAAATGGCTATTAGATGGGGGGGTGAATAGGGCAAACATTTAAACTGGGAGATATTTATATGAAACTTCACAGGTTGATCAATTATATACATTTTCTTTTGTATATCAACTTTCCATGAAATCCAATATGTCTCAGAGAGCACAAGGGGGAGTCACAGGGAGTTTTAGCATGTCATTCCTAAAGGTATTCTGAACATATCCTGGAAAATCCAGCTTGTTACTAATTTGTTCCGGGTGTAACCCTATTACTTACTACTGGACTATTGATGTTGCCTCTGAATCAACAGGAAGCAATAGCAACGGCAGATTTACACAACACAAGCTCATCTCGAACTGACTGACTGACTCCACCTTATTATAATAATGACATGGTTATTCATGATTTAACTCCATCATATTATAATTATGACATGTTTATGCATGATTCCCTGCGTTGGCGTTGACTCAACACCGACAAGTGCATGGTGTCTGCAGCGGAACCCCGGCGGTAGAAATACATATGACTAGTGTTTCTAAAAATGAGGTTGCGGTGGACCCATCAAAGGTCTCTAACTCTGCACAAATGCACACAAAACGGACCCTTGCAGTATACGTCTGTAACTCTGTGAGTGTGTACATTTAGATGGAACCAAATGATCCTTACATGTTGGTATCTCTGTGCATATAAATCAGGGGTATTCAACCTTTTTCATACCAGGGCCCACTACAGACTGAACTCCCTCTCCACCACAGCAGTTCTTGGGATGAGCGTTATCAAAGCGGCAGTCTTCGGTGATTGGTTCATACCAACCCATAAGCATATTGGGAAAGTGACAACGTTGTCATTATTAAGGCTAATGTGTTAGCCTGGTTGGTAACAAAACAAACACAGCCAGTCTCTATTGTAACCCTAATCGTTAATGATGTAACTGACAGGGCACTGTCACTGTAGGGCAGCCTGTGCCCTACACACTCTTCTTCACATTCTCCTCAGCCATGATCTCAGGAGTAGCTTCAGTTCTGTTCCTGCAGCAAGAGCTCTGCATCAGCACCCCTCCTGTCATCTAACTCCTTCTGGTGTTCCCTTTCCTTCTCTGCAGTAGCCTTCTTTATCTTGTTAGCTTTTTCTTTCGTTCAACAGCTTTCTGTTGCCTCTTAGTCTCTTTTATATCTGGTCCCACCATCATCACGGAACCCTTTTGGTCTTCATAGACATAATAAAAGCCAGCTCCAGCTTTGGAATCCTCTTATCCCTCCTACAATTACAGTCCAGCAGGTGTGCCATCTCCTGACATCCCTCACACCCTGACTCTGAGCAGGGGAGGATCTCATGAATACTATTACAGGAGGCGATGTTGAAGAGGGAGTCCAGATTGTTTAGGAAGTGCTTCCTGTCTTCCTCCCTTTTCATGCCCCCTCTGTTCCAGGCAAAATTCAAAGTTCCAGGCCACCTGTCCCTTCCGTTCTATGGACCTGTCTTTGAATATGACTGGGGATCTGAACTGAGTATTGGCCCTCTGCCAACAGCTCACCAACTCCACCGTGACATCCATACTCCTCTGCTTGAGGCTGTAGTTCCTTCTATCCACCCCTTCCTCCAACAGCTTCTTCTCTGCAGGTATAGATGCCGTGCCTCAGGACGCCCCGGAGGGTAGGTAGCTCAGTCTGTGCCATGGGTCGTGGGACCCATCCTAATGTTAGTTGCCTCAATTTAAATAACAGGTTGTGAAAGGTGAGAAAGTTAAAAGTAAATAAAGGTTTTATTTTTAAAAGGACCATTTCCAACTGCAGTAGGATGTGGTCTTGAATGGTGATGATAAAAATATCCCAAAAATGTCCCTGGAAATAGACAAGCAGCCATATACTGTATATGAAAATGTGATTTAGACGAAAATGGTCAAAATCCACCAAAAAACGCCTAAAAATGCAATTTTCAATCAAAAAAGGGGGTAGGTAAATTAAAGGTAGGGTAAGTGATTTGAAATTCATGGTGTAGTACCAGCCTGGTGCACTAGGGGCGCCTAACAGTAGCTACACTATGTGAACCTGCTGCTCGATCCTGATTGGAGGAGAATTCGCCACCACCTGGGGAACTTTTATTAGCTCCTCTGCTAACGTGGGGGAGGGGGAAACTCCATATATGGTCTGCACACTTCATAATAGAGCATTTTAACAGAAAAAAATATTTTTTGGGTGATATCTGACAAAAGTGAAATCACTTCCCCTACCTTTAAGTCAAAATCACTTTTTTGCTTTTGATTATGGTTTAGTACATCACAATACAACTCGAAAACATAGGGCAAACCCTGATTTCTCATTTCTTCATTTTATGACACACCCTACTACACACGCACACACGCGCGCGCGCGCGCACACACACACACACACACACACACACACACACACACACACACACACACACACACACACACACACACACACACACACACGCGCGCACACACACACACACACCTGTGTGCACCCCAGCCCGTGTGAAAGACGACTGCTGGGGACGTATAGCCTGGTGCAATTTTGCTCTTTTTGTCTTAAGTTTGTCTAAAGTTTTAAGTAAGTTTTGCCTAAGTTCTTTCTTTTTGGTTTTGGCCGTTATTATGTTTTGCTGTTTGTTATTTTCACTATGAATATCTGTGGTTCGAGACTATTGGGAGAAATAAAACCCCTTTAAAGACATTGCAGACTGTTCTGTGGAGCCTCTTAACCGCTAGGAATCCTGAGACAGGCAAAGAAACAAAGCGAGCAGCAGCAACATTGACAGGTCTAGATCTGACCGATATATCAGCCGATATATAAGCCTGGAACAGAAAAAGAAGGACCAAAAAGCAAGGTGTGGAATTATTTCACAAAAGTAAATAATGATTATTTATATGTGTTCAATGTCGTGTAATATTGTTAACTTGAAAAAGAAAATGGATTTGAAGTTTAGAAGTTTTTCAAATGTATTTTTATTACAACATTTAAATTCATGATTAAACATCCGTAACATCGGCATCGGCTTCAAAAATATGGCAACGGTCGTGTTCTATTTCAGTCACTGGCACGGCAAAAATTAATCTTAGTAAATTTAATATGAATATTCGCCGTCCTCATGCCGGGTCCCTCGGGCTCTTCATTAAAGTCTTGTGTGTGACCAGTAACTTACTTCTTTGGATTTAAACACGCATGTTCTGAATCCCCCACATCTGACAAGGAAGTAGACTATTAACTGAAATTAAAAAGAGCCTTGATGCCGTTAAATATTTTTAATATTTTCCTGACAAATATTGTCCTACATCTGCACGCTGTGTGCCAGCCTCGATGCCCCGCCTCACTGTTGACGACTGGATATCAGAAGCAGCATCCGGTCGTCAACCAGCACTCGTCAGAGGGGCAGGACATCAGAGTGTGTGGATGTAGGAAAACATTTCTGGGGAAAATTATTAAAAAATACTGGGGGAAAAATACTGGAAATGGCTACAGTACAGTCCCGGTGGTAGACATTCAATGACTTTGACCTGGAACGTTATAGAGATCACTTATAACGTTCATGAAATGTACCCATGCTTTGCAAATACAAATGCAGAATGTCACTACCTTATGTTTTAATATCCTTTATCATCCTTCCTTTACTATAATGCCTGTTATTAAATTACTACTGCATGATCATGAGCATACTTAGCCACTAGATGGCGGAATGTACCATGACAGTTTATGTCAAAAATATAACTCAGTCTGACTCAGTCTGAGGCTATTTTGTTTAGGGTGTTAGCAAAGACGTGAAGAAAATAATAAAACCAAATAGCTGTAATTTGTGCCATAGTCATTCCATGCTAATTACTCTGTTGTCACCTCTGGGACGGTCAAGAGAAAGCCTCTTTCATGTGCCCTCTGGTCAGACCCCATGGTCACAGGTAGACGGGAACATTTGGGTGACAATGAAGTGTTGACATAACAAAGAACAGGTGAACATTGTTGTTAACCCTACTGTCTACATGTAGGCATATCATTTAGATTGCATAAAAAGCCATGTCATGTGTACCACATTGGTCATTCTGGTGTGGTCACTACGGTGTCCACACGTGTTTGTCTCCCCGTGGTCTCAGTCCCATGGGCGGGATATTATGCTGTAGCTGCAACTTTGCTGAATAAAACTTCATCCAACTGAGACCAACTCAGCTGCCTGAACTCAACTAACAGCATTCCAGCATTCCTGCCATCAAAGGATTCTGTTTCACCAGCATCGTCACCAGATTCCACATAGACAGTCATAGACGGTTATTAATAGACGGTCATTAATTAACTCAATTGCTATTCATTTCATTTACTGCTATATGAGTTCTATCCAAATAACTAATCATGAGACTGTTAAGATGTGATTGGCAGACAATTACGTATAGTATCTGGGGTCCTTGTATGAAATATTTTGAGAACTACTGATGTAGAAACAGGGGTAATGTGGCATGTGTGTTGTAAAATGAAAACGACGTGTCATTCTTCTCCCCACATCCAGAACTCTGACCACCAAGGCCTGTGGTTATCATTGCCTTAATATAAGCAACCATGGATTCATATATTGGGTGTAGAGTGTGAACACATTTTAATGTTAAAGTAAAGTCAAGTGATGAACAGAATACCTGATGTAGGCAGACAGAGAGAGCAAATACTGGGTTAACTATCTAGTATATGTACTGAAGCCATACTGTGCATGCATTGTGGAATCCAAGCTATTTAAGGTTGTTGTGCACATGGCAAAACAGACAGTGTGGTTCGGCAAATTGCCTTCCGCTCAGAATCACACTGTAGACCAAACATAGAATCTCCAGTTACAACAGTACTACCATGGTCCTTTTTAATACAAGGAAATGTATAATTGAGCATAGTTAAAAAGATGTTGAACACACACTGTAATAATTTATTAATACGTGTTGGTAAATATTAAAAAAAAAAAAAAAAAAAAAAGTTCATATGTTCCGATCGATCAGTGAATATTCCCAAATGAAATAACAATTGGTAATATGCAATTATAAATTGACCTGATCTGGAAAACCGCTAGTTTTATAGATTTTAAAAGTCAATCAGATGTATTGTGTAAGATATTGTTTGGAATATTTGTTGAATGGAATCACTGCATACTCAATAATCGCAATATACATCGATTTGGCACAAGGAATATAGATATCGTATCGTTTCGGTATAAGTGAATCGCCCAACGCCTAGTAGTAACGTTACTGGTGAGAACTGCATTCATCGCTGGCTGCACAGGGCACGCCTCTGAAGCTATCTATGCTATCTATGCCCGCATGGCGCAACTTATAATTGACAGTAAATATATTGTATTGACAGTAAATATGACTGCAGGGAGGTAACCCAGCATTTGAAGGGGTGAGGTTTGAAATTTGAAAGGAGCACTTTCAGTGTGCGTGAATGAGCACAATTTGTGATTTACTCTGTACCAAGAGGGTACTTTTGCTCGATGGTGAAAAGGGCAGGGTCTTTTGCCCCCTTCTACATCTAACTGTGCACATCCCTGTGTGTGTGTGTGTGTGTGTGTGTGTGTGTGTGTGTGTGTGTGTGTGTGTGTGTGTGTGTGTGTGTGTGTGTGTGTGCGTGCGTGCGTGCGTGCGTGCGTGCGTGCGTGCGTGCGTGTGTGTTTGTGCATACATGCATCCAAGGAAATTCTGTTAATGCACTGTCAAATATGTATTTTAAGGTAGCATAATACAATACAGTCATATTCTGTACCTTGCTTATTACATGTGCACAAATGCATTATATACTGTACACGGTACAAACAGTAGATCTTAGTGTGTGAACAGTGAACAAACCAACAAAAAAGAGGTCCATTAGAAACTCTGCTGGCCTCACTGCTCTTCAGTATCAGAGGTCAATCCAGCAGGTATTGAAGGAAGTGATTGACCTACAACGTATAAGGGATGAGGATTCTAGTATGTCACTTTATTAGTTGTGTTTAACACTTTTTTACATCAAGGACTCACAAAATGGTCTTTAACCATATAAAACAGTAGCAGTGGTGTAGTATAACGCAGCCGATCAGACAAACAGAACATTTCCTCATACCAAGCAAACCAACCAAATATTCAACATGCTTTGTGTGGGCAATTATCGGTGTGTGCATGCATGCGTGCATTCATAAAACACGATAGCAGATCTACCATTCTCTCAGTCAACCATGAGTGTCTCTTGGGTAGCAGTGGTGCTGTTGCTCTGTGGAACTCAGCATGGAGGAGCTCAACAGAACAACTATTATGGAAGTGTTTTATCCTATTACCCACAGGACACGCACACAAATGGAACTATGACGGTAAGTATATATCGAGAGAGAGAGAGAGAGAGAGAGAGAGAGAGAGAGAGAGAGAGAGAGAGAGAGAGAGAGAGAGAGAGAGAGAGAGAGAGAGAGAGAGAGAGAGAGAGAGATTACACACACATTACACGCACATTAGTCTCTGTGCGCAATGCAACACTTTCTTTGGTTATATGTTTGTTTTGTTGTTAGATGTGTGCAATGTAAAGTAGTAATTATATTTTATCATGCCAATAAAGCATTTTGAAATTGAAAATTGAGAGAGGGGGAGAGAGAGAGACATGACTGTTGACCAGAGGAAAGTTACATGTATATTTTGCTGCTTTAAAAATAAAATAACTAAAATAAATGAAACTGTAAATTGTATTTTTTCGCTCCTGACTATTCCATAATCACCGTACAATAACAACAACAATGAATAAACAAATCACTCTTTCAAAACAAATGAGAAATACAACAAAACTATACTAACCTCAACAATTACATCAATGTATTTTTAAAAATGTATTTCCAAAATGCGCCTGTTTTGTTTTGTTTTTAAAAAAAAAGAAGTGCAGTTTTCAACAGTAACAATAAGTAATTTGTCCTGAGTTGTGCTTTCATGAGACATATACCCCCCTCCTGTTCCAGGTGGTTCTGCGCTATAAGACAGCCTTCACATCATGTACAGATTCAGCCAGATGGTTGTGTTCTTCTGGAGACTGTGGCAATGAGACCTTCCTGGAGGTGAACACGGTGTATAACACCACAGAGTGGTGTCAACGTGAGACAATCATGACTCGACTGGTTCCTATCAACACTGTGTTCTCTATGTGGTGAGTGAACAGAGATGCAACCATGACACAACAACATCCATTACACTTTACAGGTCCTCCTCAATGAATTAGCATATTGTGGAAAAGTCATTTTTCTCACGTCATATAATGCAAAAAGTTAAATGTCCGTATATTCTCAATCCATTGTGCATTAAGTGAAGTATTTATTCATTTATTTGTTATCGTTATTAGTTTTAATCTTGATTATGGTGTACAGCTCATAAAACCCCCAAAACCCTATCTCATATTAATTTATGAGGCCTCTAAAAATATGTTTTAAACAAGAAACGGTGATCTGAAAAGTACATCATTGTATCCAGTTAATACTGGTTTGGGCTACTTTTTAACAAATGGGTTGTGACATGGAGCAGGTGATGGAATCCTAGGTTTGACAGTGAAAACTTAACAGTGATTTCAACACAGCTGTCTTTTCCAGTACCATGCGCTTCGTTTGTGGAGATGATGATTGTCCTTTCTGGCTCTATTTGGCACCTGCTCACCAACCCTAAACTACTACTAACTGCTGTACTGACAACTGATCATTGAGATAGGAGTTAAGTGTTACTACACTTAACTGATCAATGCGATAGGATTTTGGGCTCTTTGTGAACTGTATGCCATAATCATCCAGATTAAACAAACAAACAAACAAACAAACAAACAAACAAACAAACAAACAAATGAATAAAGCACAATGGATTGGATCATATATTGCAGTTTTTCTTTTTGGATTATATTGTGAAAGACAATGATCTTTTACACAAGCCCTCTCTCTCTCTCTCTCTCTCTCTCTCTCTCTCTCTCTCTCTCTCTCTCTCTCTCTCTCTCTCTCTCTCTCTCTCTCTCTGCCATGAGTTGGACACTTTCCAGCCAGGAACGTGCATTCCAATGTAAATATAATGGTCATTACACATTGAATACTTGTTTGGAACCATCCCTTCCAAATCCATCAACAGGGAATGCCCTAGGCATGCCTTTATGTGTGTGTGTGTGTGTGTGTGTGTGTGTGTGTGTGTGTGTGTGTGTGTGTGTGTGTGTGTGTGTGTGTGTGTGTGTGTGTGTGTGTGTGTGTGTGACATTTATGTTCTTAAAAAAATGTTTTATCATATAGGAAAACTATTGGTGGAGAGGTGTGTCTATCACATGTTATCCTTATAACATCATCCTACAGGTCACATGGTGGTAACTGGATAAATAACAATGGTAACATTACAAACTGGTCTGCATATACACAAGTGCAGCTCCAGACCAGAGCTGACAGCATGAAAGCCAACAGATCTCCTCAGACCACCATCATACCTTTACTACGGTAACATGAATACATAAAACACTGTTGTTTGTTCTCATAACCATTACTAACATTAACATAGCACACTTCTGTTTTGTTCTTATAGTTAGTTGGTAGATATATAGCCTGATGATAACAACTTAACATCTCTGACAAAGAGAGAATTCACCTTTAGGGTAGTGGTTAAGATGTTAGCTTACACGTGATTAGGATAATGCTATTGTACTGTTAATACAAGTTTTAATTATGTTTTATTATATTTTACATCTCAATTTTTCAACTGAGATGTTTAATAGGATATTACATCATACATTCTTCAAATGAGAGATGAGAGATAATGAGTCAGAGGTCCGCTAAGTCAATAACTAACCATTTGTGTTCTTATAAAGTTATACATATAAAGGCCACGTAATGTTCAGATCTATATAATTCATGGATTATGGACTCAACATGCATATGTTTAGATACAAGGATGTGTATAATAGTCAAGGTAACTGGAAAACAATGTGTAAATTCTGTTTTAGGAATATTTCCAGTATAAATTGCAATTATAATTTTCATTGGTACACATTTACTAACACTATTATACCACAATAATACATATTACAAATAAAGAAGTGGAACAGAAACTAATGATGAATGTCTCAACTCTATTTGTCTCTCAGAGTTCCTTCTAACTGTGAGAGAAGCTTCAACCTGTTAGAGTTTGACCCAGATGGAGACCAGGTTTATTGCAGCTGGTCTTCTGTTCCTTCTGTTCTCATCAGATCGTCCGTGAGTCGAATGCCTTTAATTTGTCAATAAGGACATTGACAAATAAGAACAGAGTATTTTATGCACATTTAATGATGATGACGCAAACACAAATATAATTTTAAAAACGTTCTACCAGTTAACAATATTATGCACTGTTTTTTCCCTTAATTCTCTACACCTCTTATAGAAAGTGCTTGTTACTTTTTACTTTTCCTGTCCTGTGTGCCTTCTCTCCTCTTTTAGGGTTGTACTGTGTCATTCACTGCCACCAACAGCAGTAATGAGGGTTCCTATGTTGTTGGGTTGCATATGTTTGAATTTCCCAACCAGTACATTTACCCTACCAGTGTCGCCCATGCCCAGATACCTCTACAGTTTGTTTTCAAAGGTACCCTCAGTTCATAAAAGGAGGTGCCATAATACTTTTAGAGGTTATATGGCATCTCAACCAGTTAATGTGCCAATCAATTAAATTGATGATCTAATTAAATCAAGAATATAATATATTCTAAGACAATGTGACTAAAATGGTTATATTCTCTCATTTGTGTCCAGTGGATGGAGCAGTACCCAGCTGTACAGAGGGACAGTATCTACCCAGGTTCCTGCCTCCAACCCCGGATAACAGAGCACAGCTCTACACCGCTGTTGGACACACACTGGAGATCACCATCAACACAGAGGCAACACACTCCATGTGAGTAAAATAAATATATCACCATCAACACAGAGGCGACACACTCCATGTGAGTAAAATAAATATATCACCATCAACACAGAGGCAACACACTCCATGTGAGTAAAATAAATATATCACCATCAACACAGAGGCAACACACTCCATGTGAGTAAAATAAATATATCACCATCAACACAGATGTAGCCTCGACACCCAGGCTTTCATTTCCGTTCGCGTTGCGCGAAAACGGAAAGCCTGCACTAACTTGTTACACACAGTGACCTTGAGGGGGGAGTCAATCTTCCGGGGTGGGCGTCGCTCTAAATGATGTGACGTAGAACAGTAGTGAACGGGCGGTAGGGGGAGGGGCCGGGGATGACGACACGTTGGTGAGATCAAATCAGATCAGCTCGATCTGCCGTGTGGATCTCACGGCACTCCGCCCCCCCCAAGGCCAAAATCATTGCGGGTTAGACCAGGCTAACACAGATGCAACACACATGAGTAAAATAAATATATCACCATCAACACATAGGCAAGACACTCCACGTGAGTAAAATAAATATATCACCATCAACACACTCCATGTGAGTAAAATAAGTATATCACCATCAACACAGAGGCAACACACTCCACATGAGTAAAATAAATATATTGTATCACCATAAACACAGAGACCACACAGTCCATATGGAAAAAGCCACTTTACAAGAAAAATACTATGGATCTTTTACAATATCTGTTTTGCATGTCATATAGTATTTTTATAAATTAGAAAAAATATATGTTTCACTTTACAAAAAAAAAAATACTATGGATCTTATAATACTATGTACAGTATGTTAACTATGTATTTTGTTTTACATGCTCAGCTCCATTGTTCTCTATGCAAAGAGAATGTCAACACAAGTGCTTAACAGTTTACTGTACTATTAAGCAGTAGAGCAAACTCTTTCTACTGTTGTGTAGGCTACTATGTCAATTCTAATGCCAATGTTGTCGCTTTCTGACCCACCATGAGCAGTGGTCTACTCTAGGCAAAGTAATGCGGCTGCTGCCTTCATTGTCTGTCTAATGACAAAAATAATAATTATTGAATTAGTAATACTTGCCTGGAGGCCTCCACCTATCATGTCTGGAAGTGTATCCTATCTGAATACACATCTATTCTCCCTGTGTCTTGTGCATGTGAGTGTTGGAACCTGTCTGCTAAATGTCTGTATGTATGCATCTCCCCAGGACCGGTTTTCATGTCACAACATTTAAATGTTGTCCCAACCTCATTCTTTTTTTTTCCCCCCCAAATATGAATCATAGTTCCCGTCAGGGAAAAGGATCAATGTGGGGGTTCTTGAAAACCACTGATCTAAAGATTTTTTTTTCTATTGTTGTGGTGTCGAAGGGTCTCTGAGCTGTTGTTCAGTGGACCTCACAACATGAACCTGCAGGCTGGACCAGCACAGGGACAGTTCATCCTGAGATGGACACCATCACAGTCAGAGGATGGAGAACATCACCCTGTCTGCTTTGTTGCTCAGACCAACAGGTCAGCATCCATTTAAATGGTCTGTCTGTCTGTCTGTCTGTCTGTCTGTCTGTCTGTCTGTCTGTCTGTCTGTCTGTCTGTCTGTCTGTCTGTCTGTCTGTCTGTCGTCTGTCTGTCTGACTTACAATTCAGGTATTAATCCCAAACACTTTACATTAAGTAAAAACATTGCAATACATCATGATATCAGATATACAATTTAATTTACAGTATACATAGTACATTTAGCATCCTTTATAGCTAACTGTCTAAGTCTTCTTAAATCTAATTGTGCCAAGTACAAATACATTTGTAGTCTATTTTACCACAAATATATTTGTAGTACAGTAGGCAGATAAAATCTGTGGATTTGACTACAAATATATTTGTGGCACACTAAGAATTGTTAATATGCTACGTCTGACGGGCTGTGTTTTTCGAGACTGTGGTGGAAAATGAGTGACTTTGCAGTTCAGATTGCAGTCGGAAGTGCATTCCTATGTTTTGGGGCCAGGAGGAAGAAGAGTTTGGGGAGAGTGGGGCGTTTTAGCAGGGGTAGTGCCAGTTGATCGGCTTTAGCCCAAGGGTTTTGGAGAGGAAGGACAGGAGCAATACCGGTCTGTAGTTCTTAGCATCTAAGGGGTCAAGGGTTGGTTTCGTCAGGAGTGGTGTTACACTGGCTGACTTGAAGGCAGATGGGACTGAGACCGATGAAGGATGACGAAGGGGGTGATGAACGGGGTCAGATCAGGTGCAGTTGTCTAGAAGATTGACTGACTGACCCAAAATACCTTAATCACTGTGAAAAAAATATTTATTTTTAATTTATTTATTTAAGTAATTTGTGTTTGTTCAAGTACTCTTTGATGTGACAAGCCAAACTTACTGTGAGATACTTAAAGTGGGGGTGCCGTGATTTTTGTATTTTTTCCAATTTTGTACATGTTTAAGAGGTGGCAGTATGTAAATAGACCCCTTGGTGTGTTTTTTATGTGCAATGATGTCTTCCATTTGTATTTAGGGTTTCTTCCTGGGGGCTGAACCTTTCCAGTCAAACGTGCCAATGAAAAAAACTGCAATATAGTGACATCATGTGCTCAGCCCCTCCCCTAACTCCTCCCCTTTATCATGCAACTAAAGCTGTGGGTGTGGCTTCAGTTCAGGTGGATCTCCACCCATCACCACCCACCAGGCAAACCAGGCATACTTAATGAACTGGAAGGGTGGAATCATAAAAATGACAGTTTAACAAACACTGTACACTTTTTGGGAAAAAATCTTACTTTTCATATAACATTAATACCTGATGATCATGTTTTAGGGTAGAAAAAAATCACGGCACTCCATCTTTAATTTTCACAACTTGAATAATCACAATCAAAGATAAAAAAGAACTCGTATACATGAAACATGTTTGTTTTCTCAGTGCGGTCCCGTATCAGTCGGAGCTTCGCTGTGTCATTATCAGTGTCTCAAACAGTAGGTGAACCTGTTTACCTCTGCAACATGTTTCACATTCCATCAGTGATATCATCTGGTTTGCATGTGTGCCTCCAAGTGAACAAGTGACTTGTCATTCCTATAACAAACCTATCACTTCAATAAACAACACCACATTCTCTTCCTGGAATAGCACAACAGAACAACTTTTATGGTACGGTCCTGACCTATGACCCAAAGGGCACATTTGCAAATGGAACTATGGCAGTAAGTACAGGTTATCATTACATTTAAATCATCATCATCATCATCATCATCATCATCATCAACATCATCATCATCATCCATAACATATCCATCAACAGTAAACAAACAAAGTCATGTAGTGTAACTTTAATTATGCCATAATCTCATAATTCCAGGTGGTTCTGCGCTATAAAACAGCCTACACATCATGCACAGATTCAGCCAGATGGTGGTGTTCTTCTGGAGACTGTGGTAATGAGACCCTCCTGGAGGTGAACACGGTGTATAACACCACAGAGTGGTGTCAACGAGAGACAATCATGACTAGACTGGTTCCTATCAATGCTGAGTTCGATATGTCGTAAGTGAAGAGAGATGCACTATGATCACAAAATAATTACAAAATACAAAATAATGAGTTAATTACAAGCTCATACAGTGGTGGATTGGAGCCCCAAATCAGGCCAGGAAATCATATACCAGCCATGCCACTAACATGCGCGCGGAAGATTTTTGAGTTGAATAATTAATGCCAATCTGTAATATCTTACAGCAGGGGTGTCAAACTCATTTTGGGGTAGGGGCCGCATTGGACTTAATGTGACTTCATGGGGGCCGGAGCACCGCGGTGCGACTGGCACCGCGGTGCTCCGGCCCCCATGAAGTCGCGCCGCGGTGCCAGTCGCGCCGCGGTGCCAGTCGCGCCGCGGTGCCAGTCACAGACCAGTCACAGACTGCAAGCATGCACACGCATGTTTACGTACACAGCCGTAATTTCTCCGCTACAGTATATCACACAATCAAGTTTATTATTAAGAGTAGCTATTAATAGTTATTAATGACTTTCATTATTGGTTTTATACTTGTAGCCTAGATTAAGACATTTGCTATGGGAGATGCTATTTTTATTTACAGTGCGCCAATTAACCATTCAAAAATACAAAAAATTAAATTTCAAATAGTGTCTTAGCTGAAATTTGGAAATGGCTACACAACCCATGGAATTATGCAGACCTGCTTTTATTGAAGTGATGGATCATTGAACATGAAAAATAATGATGAATAACAATAACTAATGCTTCTAAAATACAGTATATTTTTTAAACTCTGAATTGGATTATTATTATTACACGTATTTATATTTAAATAGCCAAGCTGTGATCTGAATGATCCCTCAGTTATAGACCCTTATACTGGTGAAGTAACCTGACTCCGCCAGATGGGGCAGCAGAGAGAGGAGGAGGGAATACTCCTCTCTCTGCTGCCCCATCTGGCGGAGTCAGGTTACTGCTGAAGTATAGTTCTCACTTTGCAGTGCCAGTACACCCCCCCCCCTCCTTCCCTCCCCCTCCACTCTCTGCGAGTCAACATTCCAATCAATTAAGTACTCTCAGCTGTGAAGCTACCGGACTAGTGCTCAGAGAAGAGAACTCAGAAGCATTTCTTTAAACGACCATAACTTTTGATAGGAACGTGCTAGAGACTTACTTTTTTTTGATAGACTCAGACATTTTTGCTCTACAAGCCTGGGCCGGATTAAATCATTGCGCGGGCCGCATCCGGCCCGCGGGCCGTATGTTTGACATCAGTGTCTTACAGCCTAATTACCATGTAAAAACAGTGATGCTCAAACTGGATTGTGTGTGTATACCTTCTGGCTGGCCTGGCTGATACAGGAAATAATTTATTTTTGTTGCATAAAAACTCTGCACTGGTACTTATTACTTTTGCTGGGCCTGGCCTACCCTATATACCCTATATATATATATATATATAAATATAATTTATAATTTATAATTTATTTTATTTATTTATTTTTTGCACATTTTTTAGTATTTAGTATTTGTTTGTTTTTTATACCCCAAATTTAATTTACGTTAACATTGGTAGACAAATGGTAGCCTGTGCATTTATGTTGGCTTCTTTTAAAAACAAAAAGGAAACATGTGATAATAAAAATAAATAGTAGACTCATAATCAATAAACAACGCATTGTGATCTGCACACATGGCAAACGCTGTTTTATGATGATGAGGATGGTGATGATAAGTTAGCACATTGCAAACTTTGCCCAACAGCTGTGCCAGTGTTGAAAGTCTTCAAAGTTTACAGCCATCACATTAACAATAGAGGGGTTTCTCTAGAAAAAAATAAAAATAAAAGTTTACACATTTTGTCATCACAATAATAAAAGTGGGGTTCCTACAGCTACCTCAATAATAATCTCCCACAGGTTATATGGTGGTAACTGGATAAATAACTGGAATGTCTATGGATATACGCATGTGAAACTCAGGACCAGATCTGACACTGGGAAAGCCAACAGGTCTCCTCAAACCACCATCATACCTTTACTACGGTAACATCATATTCTGTTCTGTTTCTTGTATTTAGTACTCATTATGTAGCAATAGTGGATCAGAGCCTCTCTCTGATGAACAACATTCTTATCCCCTGTGACCATGAGTTAATTCACCTTTACATGTGGAATACCAGGATACAAATCCGGGGCATTTAGATTAGGTTACACGTCGCCATTCCGAAGCCCCGCCATTCCGATCGTTCACTTCCATTAATCGGAATGGCGGGGTTTCTCCGTGGAAAAAAAGACACTGCCTTTCCGAAGGCCACACATCACCATTCCGAAACACTGCTATTTCGAAGAATACCACTTCGAAATGGCGATGTTTTTTGTTTTTTTTTAAGACCACGCCATTCCGAATATATTATTATTCATTGCCTTTTTATCATTACTCTGTCTCGCCAGTCGCTCGCCCTCTCTCTCTCTCTCTCTCTCTCTCTCTCTCTCTCTCTCTCTCTCTCTCTCTCTCTCTCTCTCTCGCCCTGCTCACGCTCGTCTACGCGCGCCACAATCAAATAGCGCAAAGCAGGGCCGAGCGAAGAAGAATATCAGTTGAAAATCGATGCTGTTTTAACAGCTATTTTGTCTGTCTGTTTGTCTACTCTGTTGGCCCATGACCGCATATAGGCCTACATGTCACATTTTCCTCTAGCTGTGTGCGTGCGTGCGCGCTCATTTTGGAAATGTCTTGAGCGTAAAGCGTATCCTTCTCAATCCCACATGTGGATAAAAGACACTAAAAAGTTTGAGAACCGCGGCCTGCCAAATTATGTAGAAAATAAAGTAAATGGGAATAAATAGAAAACAATGCGGCTAGACTGTATATTTCTACTGTAAGCAGCAGCAGCACCACCGCCGCTGCTTAAGCAGCGCAGCGACAGCAACGAACATAGCCCCATATGCAACTCAGGGGCGTAGCTACGGATGGGCCGGGGTGGGCCACGGCCCACCCAAATAGAGAGCTGGCCCACCCATTGAAAACATGACTAAGAACTTGAGAAAACAAAGGACAAAGTTAACTCTGGTCTGTTCTCCTGAAAGAAAATCTGTCATGATCAGCAGACACATTGGTAACTAATTTATAAATGGCAGTGATTCTATAGTGAACAGCTGAAACCTATTTGATAATGACAAAAAACACTAGGGTCGTTTGCACCAAGAAGGATTAAACCCTAATCTGGTTTAAATCAAGGATCATCTATAATTTCAGTTGCACCAAACTTTAAACCAAGATTTCACTAATCCGGTTTAGTTTTAACCATCTTTTAATCTTGGCCTTTGTTTTTTAATTGTGGATTTATTTTTCACAATGAACCTGGATTAATGTCAAACCTGTTGCACCACAACGTTAAACTTTGATTTAAGTACCAATAAGGGCTTAATTCTAAACCTGCAGTAGAGGTGGTTTAAATGTAAACATGGCAGCATTTATCAGTTGGATTCATGAAAATGAAAGAGAAAACAAAAGCGCAGCTCAAATAAACACAGGAGGCTGTTTGAATCCAGTTGAATTTTATGATTATGATGAATTTAAAAGGCAGTGTGCAGCTTGATTTGACTGAAAATAATTGAAACCGTTTGTCCCTATTCAGGTGGCATAAACAGCCCTCTAGCGCTCAGTTTCTGACCCCCTCAATGTCGCAACTCTTCTACCTGATGGCTCCCCCGTGCTAATGTTTTCACACGTGTCGACTCGATCGTCCATAGAAATGTTAATGTGAACAATTGCTGCTGATACTGTCATTGTCCTTAATGTCCTACTCCCTGTACTGAGCACCACAGAGTGAAGCACTGTTGAGCGAACGTCTGTTGTCTTTTTAGCAAGCAAGCAGGCTTTTCTTTTTCTTTTGTTTCTTGTTGCAGCATAATATTTTATTCATTGAAACAAACTCCAGTCCATGTTCTCAAATGTGAATGGAATAGTAACGCTAATGGATAAAGGCTCTAGGCTGCTGCTTGTTTATATCACAAAACAGGATGGCAGACACAGAACAAACTGTAATCCATGAATTAATCCGAGTTTCAAGTTTTAATCTCCGTTTAATGGATTTTAATCAGAGGTTATGGACTTAATCACAGATCTGTTAAACAATGCTTAAAATTAAGTTGTGCAACACGACTCGAATTAAAATTAATCTCTGATAAACAAATCTGTGATTAGCACTAAACTAGGCTTTATTTAATCTCTCATGGTGCAAACGACCATATGTATTCGTGACAGGATTATTTTTTCATGTCAAGACATTAATTCAAGCAGATAACCCTGGTGAAGTAAAGTAAAGTTATATAAACCGAAATATAAC
The DNA here is from genome assembly GCA_039105355.1 of Benthosema pterotum. NCBI lineage: Eukaryota > Metazoa > Chordata > Actinopteri > Myctophiformes > Myctophidae > Benthosema > Benthosema pterotum. The sequence continues at coordinate 2,801,867 of CM076986.1, forward strand.
TGTAATATGGCAATAATAGCAATAAATAGCTTTTCTTGCACGTGCGAATTTGCGGCCATCACGCACGCAGCATGCCCACCCTGAATCGCTCATGCCCACCCTGAATTGAGTTTCTGGCTACGCCACTGATGCAACTTCAGTCCCTGGAAGCACTGCACTCATAATCATGCATGTAGGCCTAGTGTAGGAGTCTGTCTGAGACAGACTGGGCTCACAAATGGGCATAGCTGGAAGAACCGTTGACCACGTTAAAACTCACACAGGGGATGCGAGCATCTTATAGGATATTATAGCCGTTAGTGCGCAACACTGATGGACGGGTCGTTATACAGATTGATTGCACCTGCATTATGGAAAAAGATCGACAGCTACTTTCATTTCATGACAAATTGTACCGGTATGAAGAAGAAGAATATCCCTACATAGGATATATAAAGGTATATTTATGAGTGCCACCCCAATATTGAGAAGAAAAAAAAATCTCCAAATAATAGCCAAATAGGCCTCCAAATAATGCCTACTATTTGAGCCACTGGCCAGGGACCTTATTGATCCTCTCACAACGCAGTGATAAAATAGAACTAGCCTATTATGTTGAATGACAGAGTAGTTCTATTTATTTGTGAGTCTAATATTTCTGAAATATTATAGACTCAGACATTCATTCAACATAGTAGTTCTATTTTAGAGAGAGAGAGAGAGAGAGAGAGAGAGAGAGAGAGAGAGAGAGAGAGAGAGAGAGAGCAGTGCCGCGCTACAGCCTTAACGAAATGCGATCCGTTAGTGCGGTGGTTTTCAACGAGTTGTCCGGGGACCACCAGTGGTCCCTGAGAGGATTCCAGGTGGTCCCCAGCTAAATGATGGACAGTTGCCAAATGGACACTTATAGATCTGTACTCTTCACGCTCTCAAGAGTGAAATTATAGGCTATTTAAACATCTGAATTAGGACTAATTCATTTTCAAGAACAAAATGCAGTAGAATTGTCATTTTGACCAACGTTTTACCAGTTATTTCCTAAATTGTGGACCAAAACTTGAAAGTCCTTAGTTTTGGGTCAGAGAGAATGAGAGACTGAAGTCAACACCAAATGGTGGTCCGAGGCAAATGGTGGTCCGTAACAGAAAAAATATTGGGCCCTGGTGTGAAAAGGCGTGTGTAACTGAGCGTTGGCACAGCCGCGCGTGCATTTTAGATCCCGATTTTAGGTCTGTGCGTCCCGTCCGTCTGCCCGCCTGCCTGTCTGTCAGCTCAGCTGTAAAGCGCAACACGTGGCTGTGTTGTTGGACACTGTACTGAACACATTACGAATACAGCTTCATGTCGGGAACTTTATGTGCCCATGCCGATGCTTTATGTTATAGGCCTATACATTATTGGTAGCCTATAGCGTGACATACAGTGAGGAGCCTATGTGCAACTTTAATAAGGCTCTAAGACTCTAAGGCTAGGCTATAATATCTGTAGACTTTACGAAATGAATAAATAAACACGTGGGGGGGGGGGGCGTTCTGTCGGGGGGCGATAGAGCAGCAGAGGGAGAGAAGGGGCGCGCGCGTTTGGGGGGGGGGGGAGGCGTGCGCTATTGATTGGTTGCGGGGGGGGGGGGGGGGTTCGGAATGGCGATGTCTTTAGTAAAATGGGAAAACATCACCATTCCGAAATCACATTATTTCGAAATGGGGGGGCTTCGGAATGGGGATGCTTCGAAATGGAGGTGTTTCTAAGTGGCGGTGTTTCGGAATGGCGCCCCGCCCCCTGTAGATTACAATAATACAAATGTACCGATTCAGTTTTTTTTGTTGTGGCTCGTTTTTAAATAGCAATTTGCTCATGCAAATAGTAGACTAGTTTTAATAGGACATAAAGTCACACCGTCATAAATGTGACATGAGGACATTAAATATGAACAATTAACTTTAAATGTTTTAGATAACTAGTCAAGGTAACTGGAAAATAATAATAAAAATGAATATTTCCATTATTGTAACATAAATGTCTCTTTGTCTCTCAGAATTCCTTCTAACTGTGTGAGAAACTTCCACCTGTTAGCATTTGATCCAGATGGAGACCGGGTTGTATGCCATGGTTATGCTTATAATCTCCACAGTTCAACATCAGTGAGTTGAATGTTTAATGAATAATTTAATTAAAATCAATTGAACTCTGATGGTAAGGCATTTCATTTAAAACACATTTATTACTACTATCATCACCTCTTAAAGTCATGTGTGACCCAGTATTGCTCCTGCAGCCTGCTTGATTTCACTCTTCTTGTCCTGTGTACCTTCTCTCTTCTTTCAGGATTGCACTTGGTACTTTACTGCCACCCACCCCAGTAATGAGGGTACCTATGTAGCCCAAGTGTGGATAGTTGACTATCCCAATCAGTCTATCAACCTCACCAACGCTGGAGGATCTCAGTCCATACACACTATTCATGACTATCTCAGCGACATACCTCTACAGTTTGTTTTCAAAGGTGCACAGCACCCCAAGTGCATTAAAAACTAGGGCACAGGTCTCCACCAGCTCAGGTCACGTCACCCTGTGAGGGCAACAGTCACCCTCACAGGGTGACTGTTACGTCACCATGTGAGGGTGACGTAACAGTCACCGGTCACTGGTGAGTGGTGGCTCACCAGTATGTTGAGTCACCACCAGCATGGTGGCGACTATGTTTTACGTCACCCTGTGAGGGTGACGTAACAGTCACCGGTCACTGGTGAGTGGTGGCTCACCAGTATGTTGAGTCACCACCAGCATGGTGGCGACTATGTTTTACGTCACCCTGTGAGGGTGACGTAACAGTCACCGGTCACTGGTGAGTGGTGGCTCACCAGTATGTTGAGTCACCACCAGCATGGTGGCGACTATGTTTTACCCCTGCAGGCAGGGGTAACTGTTACAGTTGCACAGACAGACGTATGCACGGACTAACATACCTGCAGACAGATGTGGGGATGGACAGGGGGTGAAACATAGTCACCACCTTACGGTGGAGACATAGATAGATAGATAGATAGATAGATAGATAGATAGATAGATAGATAGATAGATAGATAGATAGATAGATAGATAGATAGATAGATAGATAGATAATCTGAACAACAACTGAAACATGAATAATCTGACCTAAAAATGCAATGCCACTAAAATGGTTATATTCCCTCAGTGGATGGAGCAGTACTGAACTGTAGAGATGGACAGTATCTACCCAGGTTCCTGCCTCCAACACCGGATAACAGAGCACAGCTCTACACCCCTGTTGGATACACCTTGGAAATCACCATTAACACTGAGGCAACACATTCCACGTGAGTTCAAATAATAGCCATACTGTCACCTTAACCTACATAAACATAACCCTAAACTTGAGCAAACATCGAGATGGGGGAACATATCAATGACCACAATGGAGCGGGTGAATCAGAAATTAACAAAACCAAACTCATTCCTCTGAAATAATAACGTCACTCTCCCTACCCCAAAACCAATTCATCTGAAAATCTTGAAGTACGACATTTATCGCCTTACCTAATCTTTAAGGTCCATCAGTTTGGCAGATGCTCAAGTTCTTACTAATATTAATTATTAAGGTAAGGTTTCATAATTACTTCATCATTACACCATCTCTCGAAGTTCTCAATCATCATTACGTCATGGTCCCTTACGCCTCCCTCCTCTCTTTTGGCCGTTCCAACCTTTTCAATCTCCGTTTCCCTAAGCTCTCCTCATGCTCCTTGCCCAGCCCTGAGGTTCCACCGATCACTTAACTTACGTCCACTCCGCTCACGCAAAGTTATAAGAATAGATCTCTTACATTTTACTGCTATTTCAAGCGGAAGGCCCACAAGTTAGACAATCGTTGCACACTTGGCAAAAGACCTGTATATGTCATGAAATGTCGTGGTAGTGGAAAAGTGTGGTCCAAAACCTGTCTGAACGGGGTATAGGAGGGTGACGATACTCAACTGTTGTCCTGTGTTGTCCCAAAGGTCTGGAGATGTAATTCAGGACTTTTGACTCACATTCGGTTCTTTGCTGCTGTTACAGGGTCTCTGAGCTGTTGTTCAGTGGACCTCACAACATGAACCTGCAGGCTGGACCAGCACAGGGGCAGTTCATCCTGAGATGGACACCATCACAGTCAGAGGATGGAGAACATCACCCTGTCTGCTTTGTTGCTCAGACCAACAGGTCAGCATCTATTAAAATAATCTGCCTGTCTAATGGAAATACGATGTGTTCTCTCCAGAGCACTGCTTTTCTCTATTGAGTCTAACAAGACTAGAACTCAACGCTGCTTCTAGTTCTTATTTTCTTCCTGTGAAAGACCAGCAGAGTCAGTTTACCTTAATTCATTATCACTGGGACATATTTACAATAGTTTTTATTAAGTTCAAGAGTAGTATAAGACATCAATTTTAATAGCTTACATAGTTTATCACAAATGGGTGAAACTACACCTATTTACTACTGCACTATGTTTCACATTCCTTCAGTGAACGCTCAGGGCAGTGGAAATTATACACAATACATACAGTATTTGCGGGAGTGGGTGTATTTGTGTAACAACGCTGTTATCCCCACACTAATTTATGGGGTAGACTGATTGTCTCAGCAGCAGCCAGGAGCAGAGTGTAGTGAAGGGCTGAGTGAAGACACAGCCATCGCGGCAGAACATATAGCAACCTATGCTAGCTGTGTTTGACTGTGGACATGGCAAAAACCACCCGCTTCTACCGTTATCAAGCGATAAGTCCAGTAGGCTGCTAACAGCACTATCTTATCGAGGAGTCATGTTGTCTGGGAGCCTACTCACTGATAAGATGACAACTGCAATCTTATGCCGGCCCTCAACCTAACCTCACAAGCCTGACGGTCTGTGAGGTGGTTGAGCGTCGGGGATTTAAGCTTAGGGTTGCGGTTGGAGGGGGCTAGGGTTTTGCGTCTCGGAGTCTGCAAAGCATGGCCATTCTGAGACCAAAAAGTCCTGCTTTAACTGCGATCTTATCCCTGATAACAGTAGAATCCGCTGGCAAAAACGGTCTGATCAATAATTAAGAACGTGGCAACGTGTGATAGCAAAAATATCCCGGTCATGGCCATTGACAACTCCCATAGTATAGTGTTTAATATTGCAATTCCCAAAGTCACCAATGCAAGTCAATGGGAGCCCGATGAGATTTTCTCAAAATGACGTAGCATATCAACTCGTCACTTTCCGAGCTGAAACCTGAAACCTTAAAGATATTTGTTTTCTCAGTGCGGTCCCATATCAGTCGGAGCTTCGCTGTGTCATTGTCAGTGTCTCAAACGGTGGGTGAAACTACACCTGTTTACTAGTGCACTATGCTTCACCTTCCATCAGTGATACCACCTGGCTTGAGGAGGCTCCAGTTAAATGTGTCATCTTTATGTTCTCCGCAGGAACTACAACCACAATCCCGGCAACTACAATACAACCAAGTAAAACTACCTAACCTAACACAATTCTAGAGTAATGTGCGTGTGCGAGTACGTATACGTGTGTGTGTGTGTGTGTGTGTGTGTGTGTGTGTGTGTGTGTGTGTGTGTGTGTGTGTGTGTGTGTGTGTGTGTGTGTGTGTGTGTGAGTGTGAGTGAGTGAGTGTCTTGCCAGAAGACCCGTTATGATAAGACGAAACAATAACACATTCTCTTCTTGGAAACAGCACAACAAAACAACTTTTATGGAGCCATTCTGACCTATGAGCCAAAGGAGACGTATGCAAATGGATCTATGAAGGTAAAATACATGCTAGTATACAGTACACTGACACTGTAACTGTGTAACTGTGTGTGTGTGTGTGTGTGTGTGTGTGTGTGTGTGTGTGTGTGTGTGTGTGTGTGTGTGTGTGTGTGTGTGTGTGTGTGCGCGCGTGCACGTGCATGAAAGTTGGAGACATGCAGGGTTTGTCGCATTGCGGCACACATGAATCAATATAGACGTTTACTTACCAATGTACCTAATTTACCAATGTATCTTCCTCCTGGCAAATACAACTACTGCAGTTTTGAATTTACACAGGCACTAAAGACACAATAGTCTTAAGACATTTGATGAAATAAATAAAACCAGAGATATTTTTCTTAGTTTCTAAGAAACTAGCACAACAACACATGAGACAGCAATTTCACATCTTATAATTGAGTTGTCTTATAGTCCAGTAAACGAAGTGAAAAAAAATATGCTGAGGTTGGACAAAATTGCATTATTTTGTTTCTCAACTGATTCTGACTGGAAATTATGTCTACTATCCAGAAAAAAATTGTTTTGCGTCATCAGCTCACTGCTAGTACCCCAAATTCACTCAAATCCAAGATGGCCGCCACTGAGGCCACTGGGGGTACCAAATGCCAAATATGTGCATATCTTCCAAACTATTAGGGCTAGAAATGCAAACAAAGTGTCTAATCATATGTTTTTCAGGTCAGGGAGTCCATTTGTCATGGTATTATTTGTCTAGATATCACCCATTTACACATAATTGCAATCGTACTGTAGATTATGGGCAAAAACGCATTATTCTCACCCTTTCATTTAAAGGCAAAGGTTGAACAAAATTGCATTATTTTGTTTCTCAACTGATTCTGACTGGAAATTATGTCTACTATACAGAAAAAAAATGTTCCCTGTGATCAGCTCACTGCTAGTACCCCCAATTCACTCAAATCCAAGATGACTGCAGGTACCGAATGCTAAAAATGTGCATATCTTGCAAAACTTTTGGGCTAGACATGCAAACAAAGTGTCTAATCCTATGTTTTTCAGGTCCATGAGTCGTGGTATTATTTGTCTATATATCACTCATATCACCTGTACTCTAGATCAGGGGTGGCCAACCTGTGGCTCGCGAGCCACATGCGGCTCTTCAGCTGGTTACATGCGGCTCTTAAGGGGCTTCCACATGGAACCGTCAAAAACGCTCGGCCTGGCGCACTCATGCATTCCCTATACCAGTGGTTTTCAACCTTTTTATACCAGGTCCCACCATTTATTCAGAATTTGAGCCACGGAGGACCACCATTTGATGACATTTTAGCTCCAAAGACCCCAAAGCTAAAGATTTTGTTTACTTTTGTCAAAAAATCCAGGCTGGATTTCAAAGAAAACAAAACAGTCAAACATACAGATCAAAATTACCATTAACCTTCTACATTCTCTAGTTGTGTAGACTTCTGTCTAACCAACTTTACATCATTTAGCCTGGGGACCACCTGGAATCCTCTCAGGGACCACTGGTGGTCCCCGAACCACCTGTTGAAAACCCCTGCCCTATAAAGTGGTGCCCAGCCACTCGACCAAGGACTGATTCCTAGTCCACCGTGGAGGTGTAGGTGTATGTTTTTTGACTTGTCAAATACTTTTTTGGATTGTAAACCCTGTTTCTAAATATATGTCTATATGTTTTAATGGTGTGTCTCTGCATTGTGCATCTGCACACAAACGCACATGTCTTATGGCAGGAGAGGGGAAATGTATTTGCAACCGTGACGGCCATCGCGGCGGTTTTATAACAGTTGTGACCGTTTGATGTGGCTCTTTGCAGTAACACAGTGAAAAAAGTGGCTCTTAGTCTGTGACCACCCCTGCTCTAGATTATGGGCAAACAATGCATTATTCTCACCTATTAATTCAAATTCAGAGGTTGAACAACATTTCATTTTTCAACTGAAATATCTACTCTGATCTGCTCCCTGCTAGTACCCTAGATTTGCATTAATCCAAGGCAAGTGCACATGATACTGTAAAATTTGTTGAAACAGGGCTGCCGTGAGAAGGCTCAGCACTGCTAGCCCATGATTTTGCTGTTTTTTTGTGTTATACGTTTTGTGATACATCTTGTCTGGTAGGTGAGGGTGAGGGTCTATATGGTTTTGTGACAGATAATGTAGAACTTAATCCAAACATCCTAAGAGCATAGTGATCCAGAGACTCTGTTATCTGTTCATGGTATCATTGGACACAGTCTAATCATGTAGAAGTTCTTCACTATTCACTCCAGCATTGACATGGGTAATTCCCTTGCACTGACCACAAGTCAGGGTGCACAGCAGTCCATTCTTAGGTCAGGAACAGCTGACAACTACTAACTGGCCAAGGCAGTTGCATTTGACTAGCTTCAGCAAAGACGCTGGAACAGCATCCCTCTGCATCCACACTGGCTTGAACTAGTCCACATGCTGGCCCTTGTAATGCAGCCAACCCCACTCGGTTTCATCAAGAATATTCCCTTGCCAGTTCTGTATCTGATGGTACACTTGGTAACTATTGTACATGGCTGCATTACAAGTAGGTGGGAGAGATTCAGGAGGCAGGTAGACCAACCTGGACTTGGCTGATCTTCAAAGTCAAGGCTATTTCCAGGCTTACAGTTGTATATGACTTCTAGAGAGGTCTGGCCATGCTTGTTGTCCTCATCATGGCTTTGATTTGGTCTCATGATTAAGTCGGCAGCATCATTGAGCTTGTTGCATATGCTAGATGATCCTGCAGTATCCCAATGTTGAGGATCTTGATGGATGTCTGTAGGAAGATGGTATGATGTCTGCGACTGAAATGGTGCAGCAGGACTAGCAGGTCTGTGTCATCCCCAACTACTGCCACTGATCTCTGATCTCCTCTCAGCCACTGTACATGCTGTTGACACAATGTTGTAGTCAGCACCACCAGCAGTATGGTAGAGAAAGCTAGAGTTGAACTCCAGCTTTCTTCAGCTCACTGCCAATGAAGTACAGCAACCTCTGCTTATTCCTGAGGTTTGCGATGAAGGCCTTTTTCTTCATGGTCAGCTGCATTTCTGGCTTATAGTCAGCACAGGGAGTGATACAAAATCAAGGCCATATGGCATAGGGAAGGTCATGGCAATGAGCAAATGCAACCAGCTCAATGATGCTGGCGACTTAATCATGAGGCCAAATCAAAGCCATGATGATGTCAACAACCATGGCCAGACCTCTCTAGAAGTCCTATACAACTTGAAAGAGCAGCCAGGTTCAGTAACAAGGTGGCTGCTGTGCACCCAGATTTGTGGTCAGTGCAATGGAATTACCTGTGTCAATGGTGGAGTGAACAGTGAAGAGCTTCTACATAATTAGACTATGACCAATGATACAGTGAACAGATAACAGGGTCTCTGGATGGCTATGCTCCTGGGATGTTGGATTAACTTCTCGATTATTTTATATGCGTCAAAAAAAAAAAAAAACATATAGACCCTCACACTCGCACCTACCACACAAGATCCATAACAAAAAATTATAAAACAACAAAGACAAAGAACTGTTTCCACAATGTTATACAGGTACAGTAGTACCATGTAGACTTCCCTGGGATTCATGCAAATTTAGGGTATTAGCAGTGAGGGTAGATATTTTATCCTGGCTAGTAGACATAATGTCTGTCAGAATCAGTTAAAAAATAAAATAATACAATGTTGTTCAACCTCTCTTTTAGTTAATGGGTGAGAATAATGCATTTTTTTTTTACAATAATCTACAGTACGGGAGATATGGGTGATGTATAGAAAAATTATACCATGACACATGTACTCCTTGACCTTGAGTACAGGTGATATGAGTGATGTATAGACAAATAATACCACGACTCATGGACCTGAAAAACATATGATTAGACACTTTGTTTTCATTTCTAGCCCAAATAGTTTGGAAGATATGCACATTTATGGCATTTGGTACCTGCAGTGGCGGCCATCTTGGATTTGAGTGAATTTGGGGTACTAGCAGTGAGCTGTTTGTGGTAAACATTTTTTTCTGGATAGAAGACCTAATTTCCAGTCAGAATTAGTTGAGAAACAAAATATTGCAATCTTGTTCAACCTCTACCTTTTAAATAATGGGTGAGAATAATGCGTTTTTGCCCATAATCTACAGTACGATTGCAATTATGTGTAAATGGGTGATATCTAGACAAATAATACCATGACAAATGGACTCCCTGACCTGAAAAACATATGATTAGACACTTTGTTTGCATTTCTAGCCCTAATAGTTTGGAAGATATGCACATATTTGGCATTTGGTACCCCAGAGGCCTCAGTGGCGGCCATCTTGGATTTGAGTGAATTGGGGGTACTAGCAGTGAGCTGATCACAGGGAACAATTTTTTTCTGTATAGTAGACATAATTTCCAGTCAGAATCAGTTGAGAAACAAAATAATGCAATTTTGTTCAACCTTTGCCTTTAAATGAAAGGGTGAGAATAATGCGTTTTTGTCCATAATCTACAGTACGATTGCAATTATATGTAAATGGGTGATATCTAGACAAATAATACCATGACAAATGGACTCCCTGACCTGAAAAACATATGATTAGACACTTTGTTTGCATTTCTAGTCCTAATAGTTTGGAAGATATGCACATATTTTGCATTTGGTACCCCAGTGGCCTCAGTGGCGGCCATCTTGGATTTGAGTGAATTTGGGGTACTAGCAGTGAGCTGATGACGCAAAACAATTTTTTTCTGGATAGTAGACATAATTTCCAGTCAGAATCAGTTGAGAAACAAAATAATGCAATTTTGTCCAACCTCTGTCTTTTGTTTACTGGACTATTACTGTATATTCAGGACGATACAGTAATTAAAGCTTCTGTGTCCATATCCAACTACAGTAAACAGAGAAAGGATTTAAGTCATGTCGTGTAACTTTTATTATGTCATAATCTCATAATTCCAGGTGGTTCTGCGCTATAAGGCAGCCTTCACATCATGCACAGATTCAGCCACATGGACATGTGATGGAGACTGTGGTAATGAGACCCACCTGGAGGTGAACACGGTGTATAACACCACAGAGTGGTGTCAACGAGAGACAATCATGACTCGACTGGTTCCTAACAACACTTACTTCTTTATGTGGTGAGTGAACAGAGATGAACTATGACAACTAAAACAATGACATGTTCATGTTAATACCCATTAACCTACTATGGACAACATTTTAACATTCTAATTTATTCATCTATGTTCCCCCAAATTAATAACTTATACCTGATCTTGGAGGGGGACGGTGTCCCCCTGGTCCCCCTAACCCCTAAATAAGTTGGAGGGGACAACCTTGGACGTCCCCCTAGTCTCCCCCCTATCTGCGCCCATGCCTAAAATAACTTTTATTTGCGTCGCCCTTGTTGAAAACAATGCATTTCCTACTCCAGTTTGTTCCTATTTGGGCTGCATGAACAGCAACTCAGTTTCTGAACCCTCAATGTCGCAACTCTTCTACTACATGGTTCTGTGTTGAAAAGTTGTAGGTGGATCCAACACAAGGGTTGCAGCATTGAGGGGTCAGAGGGATCTGAGCGCAAATAGGATAAACTGGAGTTGGAAATCCATTGTTTCTCAACGAGAGTGGTGCAAATAATGCATGACAACTGTAATGTTTGTTTGTTTGTTTGTAGTACTGGTATTGGCCTACTGCAAAACGATCATAGGGCCATTGCTTGAATCCAATGCATTTATACTACTTCCACTCCAGGACTTGTCCCCTTTTGTTGTCAATATAAGTCTATGTTGAAGAGCCGCCATTGAACTGCTCCCGTCAAGTGAATGAAGTTTGCCTAACGGTCTATACTATAAGGCTCTGATTTCAAAGACCCCCAGTTTGACATGCATTCGTTTACACGGTACACGGTACTCTTTAAATGCATAAAACTAAAAAAGGACACTAAATGTCTCTTTCAATGTGCAATGTTTTCATCAAAATACATCAATGATAACTACTATTCAATCAATCAATCATTTTGAACACTCTATAGAATCAGTTATCTAAACGGCCTGTCGATATTTTTCATGCATATAATCTCAGCGGAGGCAGAGAAGAATGGCCAGTCTGCTTGTCGACTGATCTCCAAACCAATACAATAATAAGCTATGCTGTTTACGTCACTTTTTCGGTTCGGCACGGATGGACTACAGAAGTATAACCACTCTCGCTTCTGCATTGCTTTCTCTCTCTCTCTCTCTCTCTCTCTCTCTCTCTCTCTCTCTCTCTCTCTCTCTCTCTCTCTCTCTCTCACCATGAGAGAGATAGAGAGAGACCATGCCTTTGTGTCATCCACCCCCTAATGACCAGCCACTGCAAAAAGTGGGTCCTTGTTTCAAATTGCTTTAGAAATCCTGCTCCCAGAAGTTAAAATAAGTCCCTGCATTCAATACAGAGCGTGCAGCTTTTACAGCTGTTATATGGACAGCTGGGACCTGTTGTGAGCTGTTATGCATTGTCTTTTGTGGTGATTGCATGATGAGTCTAAGGTGCAGGCTTCTATAGGTCACCACGTATGATGTGACCTACAAACATACCACATGTGGCATTGGTTTACATGTGATAAGTGGTGTTTCTGTAATGAAGTTGTCTTGTCTGATTATGATGAACTATAGCCTTCTTTTGTGTGTCTAGGATTATAGCTACTTATTCATTGAATTAACTGGAACTATACATCACAAACTCAATGCATATGCAATCAAGTCTAATAATAACAATAATATTAATAAGGGTAATAATAATAATAATAATAATAATAATAATAATAATAATAATAATAATAATAATAATAATAATAATATATTTTACAGGTTCCATGGGGCTAGATGGATAAATAACAACAATAATATTGAATGGTCCTGGCTAGGGGATAACTGGATACCATCCAATGGAAATATTGAATGGTATTGGAAAGCGTATACGGTTGTGCTTCTATTGGCCAGATCTGACACAGGGAAAGCCAACAGCTCTCCTCAGACCACCATCATACCATCACTACGGTAACATCATATTCTTTTTTGTTCGGTATTATGGATACAATTTTAAATGTTTAGATACTACTACGTGTATACTATTGTTATTTTGTTATTGAATTATAATTACTGTAAACAGTTATGGCAATAGTATAATACTACTGCATAATACATCATCTCTAAAAATAAAGAAGTGGTACAAGAAACTCATTTTCTTCTGTCTCTCAGAGTTCCTTCTAACTGTGAGAGAAGCTTCAACCTGTTAGCATTTGACCCAGATGGAGACCAGGTTGATTGCGACTGGTCTTATGCTCTTCCTTCTTTTATCATCGGTTCAGCTGTGAGTTGAATGCTTTTATTTGCATTTGCATGCATTTGGATATTTCATAGTTTAATTCTGAAGCTATGGCTACTATAATCATGATTACTACTTTGATCAGCACTTTGATCTCCTTGTTACTCCATTTGATTTGTTTTTTATTTTATCTCCCTTGACTTTTTTTTTTTTTTTTTTTTTTTTTTTCAGAATTGCACTGCATCCTTTTCTGCCACTACTGATGCCAGTAATGAGGGTCCATACGTTGTCCAGTTTTATCTACATGACCATCCCAACCAGTCTATCACTCTCACAGATGGTGACGGATATCAGTACAATTTTACTGATATCTTTCCCAGTTTCAGCAATACATTTGTACAGTTTGTTATCAACGGTACGTAGAAAAACTCTCAGTTTATATCAAAATCACATGTGTGTGAAATGAGGGGCACTCTTATCATCACACATCAGCCTATATCATTTAATTTCGGGGGAAACAGAAATTGCATTTTCTGCACCTCCGACTGCGATGTTTGTGTTTACAAACAAAAAAGTAACAGGTGTCCATTCACTGTTAATGTTTGTTAGGTCGAGGTTTGTGTGAGTGTAAAAACACACACATGCACGCACATACACAGGCAGGCACATCGCACACAAGTGCAAACGTGTGCACATGTGTGCGTGCACACACACACACACACACACACACACACACACACACACACACACACACACACACACACACACACACACACAAACACACACACACACACACACACACACACACACACACACACACACTGGACCCTTGCAGGTCTATTTTCTTACGGGCTTATAGGCAATTCATCCAGATAATGTGTAATTAATTAGATAGTTGATCAATTTATAGTCTAACATGAACACAAAGCCATAGAAATTCTCTACTTTGTGTCCAGTTGATGGAGCAGTACCCAGCTGTACAGAGGGACAGTATCTACCCAGGTTCCTGCCTCCAACCCCGGATAACAGAGCACAGCTCTACACCGCTGTTGGTCACACACTGGAGATCACCATCAACACAGAGGCAACACACTCCATGTGAGTAAAATAAATATATCACCATCAACACAGAGGCAACACACTCCATGTGAGTAAAATAAATATATCACCATCAACACAGAGGCAACACACTCCATGTGAGTAAAATAAATATATCACCATCAACACAGAGGCAACACACTCCACGTGAGTAAAATAAATATATCACCATCAACACAGAGGCAACACACTCCACGTGAGTAAAATAAATATATCACCATCAACACAGAGGCAACACACTCCATGTGAGTAAAATAAATATATCACCATCAACACAGAGGCAACACACTCCATGTGAGTAAAATAAATATATCACCATCAACACAGAGGCAACACACTCCATGTGAGTAAAATAAATATATCACCATCAACACAGAGGCAACACACTCCATGTGAGTAAAATAAATATATCACCATCAACACAGAGGCAACACACTCCACGTGAGTAAAATAAATATATCACCATCAACACAGAGGCAACACACTCCACGTGAGTACAATAAATATCACCATCAACACAGAGGCAACACACTCCACGTGAGTAAAATAAATATATCACCATCAACACAGAGGCAACACACTCCACGTGAGTAAAATAAATATATCACCATCAACACAGAGGCAACACACTCCATGTGAGTAAAATAAATATATCACCATCAACACAGAGGCAACACACTCCATGTGAGTAAAATAAATATATCACCATCAACACAGAGGCAACACACTCCACGTGAGTAAAATAAATATATCACCATCAACACAGAGGCAACACACTCCAAGTGAGTAAAATAAATATATCACCATCAACACAGAGGCAACACACACTCCATGTGAGTAAAATAAATATATCACCATCAACACAGAGGCAACACACTCCATGTGAGTAAAATAAATATATCACCATCAATACAGAGGCAACACACTCCATATGAGTAAAATAAATATATCACCATCAACACAGAGGCAACACACTCCATATGAGTAATATGCACTGGCGTGCACAGAGAGTTTCAAGGGCAGGTGCTCAAATGTAACCAGGAGGGCACAAAATTGAGTTTTGGGGGGTTAAAAACGCATAGAAAACAGCATTTCAGCATCTTTTTGCTCTTTTAAAAAGGGCATGTTGGTCCAGAGAGGGCCACTAGGGGGTGCTCAAACCCCCCTTGACGTCTATGTATGCACGCCTATGGTAATATGTCAAGAATAAACACAGATGGGTGACCACTGATGTAAAAATTCTCGTGTTTTTTTTTTTTTTTTTGTCACACCAATGTACAGTATGTCAAGACATGTACAGAGGGATGAAATATAGTTCCACTCATCCACAGTGCAATACAAACAATAAATACAATCAATAAAGCAACAAGAAACAGTAAAACAACAAATGAACATAATAAAGTGCTAGATAATATTAAGACGCCGATAAGACGTCTGAAGGCGAGCAGCAACATCATTGCAGAAGAATGAGTGAGTGCATCTCAAATCACTTCATAAGGGGTCCGTGTCACTAAGATTTTCAATTGGGGCCCACAGCCATACATCTGAGGGTGTTTGGCACAAAACATTTGAGAACAGCTGAACATCTGACGTATTGATGAAGAAGTCATGTTTTGTCGGTCTATTGTGTCCTGAACGTTTAGTTGCTAAAGGACTGCAGATGCAATTTAAGACTTTAAGACCCATGTTGTTTGTGTTCTTTGCTGCTGTTACAGGGTCTCTGAGCTGTTGTTCAGTGGACCTCACAACATGAACCTGCAGGCTGGACCAGCACAGGGACAGTTCATCCTGAGATGGACACCATCACAGTCAGAGGATGGAGAACATCACCCTGTCTGCTTTGTTGCTCAGACCAACAGGTCAGCATCCATTTAAATGGTCTGTCTGTCTGTCTGTCTGTCTGTCTGTCTGTCTGTCTGTCTGTCTGTCTGTCTGTCTGTCTGTCTGTCTGTCTGTCTGTATGTTTTCAAATGTGTATTAGACTATTGATTTGCATATTTTCATTTTAACATGCAGATTAAGGTCATTGTGCACAGTCTTGCACACTGAGTCCAATGCTTATCATTCTATACACTTGTATTTATTTGTGTATTTATGTTTTATTTGCTTGATTTCCCATCAAGCTGTGGCTATGATTGACCTTGGGATAAGTGAGGATATGTCCCAATGCACTGCAATGCATACAAGGCATTTTTAAGTCAACGTTACTGTGATCCGCTTCATTTAAATAGCTTACATACATCACATGAAGATACATTGTAAAACAAAACTCCTGTTAAACCTGTTTGTGTTCTCAGTGTGGCGCCATATCAGTCAGATCTCCGCTGCCTCATTGTCAGCGTCTCAAACGGTGGGTGAAACTACACCTGTTTACTAGTGCACCATGTTTCACATTCCAACAGTGGTACCATCTGGTTTGAAGAGGCTCCAGTTAAATCTGTCACCTTTATGTTCTCCACCGGCAGATTCTACAACCACGACCCCGACTACAATACAACCAAACCCTCCACTCACCTCTTTGACAACCACTACACCACCGACTACTACTGTACCGCCTAGTACAACCCCTCCACTCACCACTATGACAACCACTACACCACCGACTACTACTGTACCGCCTAGTACAACCACCCCACACACCTCTACGACAACCACTACACCACCAAATACTACTGTACCACCAAGTACAACCACCGCACACACCTCTACGACAACCACTACACCACCAAATACTACTGAACCACCTACAACGCCTCTACGCACAACAGAAGGCTCAACTAACAACCCTGAGTATAGTAAGTGCTTTGAAATATTGTTTTTGAAACGTTGCAATGTATTATCATATTAACAACGTATTATCACTCCGTTGACTGGCCGCGTGCAGACAGTATGTCTAGACAACCCG
Source organism: Benthosema pterotum (assembly GCA_039105355.1). Taxonomy (NCBI): domain Eukaryota; kingdom Metazoa; phylum Chordata; class Actinopteri; order Myctophiformes; family Myctophidae; genus Benthosema; species Benthosema pterotum. The sequence goes on from CM076986.1 coordinate 2,818,946, forward strand.
ATCTCACAGATCGTAGTACACTATGCACGAAATGACACCTACAGTACTGCGTGCATACACTACTAGAAAAAGCCTAAATCTGTGAATATGTACTTGGCCGTGGTTTTCACAAACACAGAAGTGCGTCACTGTGCCTCGTTGGGGTTGGGTCGTTTTGGGCTTTATAATATTTACTATTCTGTCCATAACATCGCAACTCGGACACGGCTGAGTCAATGCTCAGTGCCCAAGGTCGGCAGAGACGGCGCCGCTCCGTTATTGTCAGGGGAGACATATTTCCGTATAATATGCACATATTAATTTTAGCATAATATGTATAGATTTATTTTAGCATAATATGCATTGATTTTGGTGTGTTCTACAGTAGTTGTGTATGGACGAAATTGCATTTCTGTGCATATTCTACTAAACCTCATGAGTCTGGGTAGCTGCAGTACAATTAAACTACTGCAATACTGTGACGGTCATTATTTTAATGGTGAGATACATCATATTGTAATGCATATTTGTCCTGTAGGTCACATGTTTGGCATGAGAGCGCGACTCTCCTATGAGACTACTCTGACCCAAGATGACCTTGATAACATTGTGCTGCCAAAGGTAAGAGTAATGTTAATTTGAATATAATATTACTCATTAGAGAGCAAAAGCACTTTTGGACGTGCACTCTACAGAGCAGTTGTAGTCAACTTCAGACACAGCTACCTACCCCCGAAATGAAAAAAATCATATAATTAAATCTATTCAAAATGATGTCCCCTCACATTTCCAGATAATATCCTAATTCTGCGCAAAATTATACATGCAAAATTATACATCCAATCTCCTTACTCTGACTGAGGAGGGATTCTGGATGGTCATTACATCCTGATGTTTGATGAAACATCAGGATGGGAGAAATTTAACTTGACCTATACAAAAACACCTAAACACAGAATTGACTCGGACCATGCTGCAGTGATGCCAGTTGCCTTAAAAGAATCCCTGGCTAATAAGACAAATATGCCTTAAAACACTAAACGTGCCTTCTATAACTAAAACATGCAGATAAAAACACCTTCAATACTTTATTTCTTTCATAAATAGAGAATCTTTCACTTCACATGAGCATGTTCATCCATATATTCCATAGAGCTAGACCACACATGACATCATCACCCTGCGCCAGGAGCAGTTCCTGTTGAGTGAACTATTTATGAAAGAAATAAGATGCCATTGGTGTTTTATTTGTTTATTCTAGTTATATAGGGAAAGTATAATGTTTTAAGCAATGTTTATCTTATTAGCCAGGGATCCTTTTAAGAATATGTACATTTATTCAATTCAAACATTCTGTTTTAATTAGGAATGTTGGGTCTGTGTTTTCCAACGTTTATTGGCCATTGATTTAGTATGTCCATGGAAATAAATAATAAAGATGACATGGCACTGATCCCCGATCACGGCTACTTTCTGTGCTCTTATTACATTTTATCTAACAATGTGAAATACACAACCCCGAGGCCCCCACCTCTCTTGGCCAAAACACTTTCAGTAATCTGAAAACAGGTTATGTCAGGTTAGCGGTTAGATTATTGAAGGCATGGAATGAAGTGGTGACATGCCGGTAATGAGAGCTAAAAAAAACAAAACAAAAAAAAAAATATAAAATTGTGTGTGCATGTGTGTGGTGTGCGCGCATGTTTGTGTGTTTGTGTTTAAGGGAGGGGGGGGCCTGTGTGCTCAGGGCACCATGGTACATTGAGTGACTTTGGCTGGTTCATTTCTAGATCTGTCTATGTATTCACTGATCTTTTTATTTTTTATTTTTTTTATTTTTTTTTCAGATTAAAGAAATGCTGCTTGAGCGTGGACTACCAGCAGACATCATCAAGATACAGCTGGCGAGCGTTGAACAGGAGTGACGACTTCTGGATGTTGCCACAATGGGAGCTTAGAGAGGAATTTAAAGTTCTTTTAATGAGCTAATATACATAACAGCTAATATACATAACATTCACATCTATCTTCTAGCTATTTAGCTTTAATTGTTTACTGAGGTTAACATTAGCAATAAGGTTAGATTTAACCATTTAAGCATTTAAGCATGCACCTCTTGGTACCACAGCACCTCAAAGACCGACAAGGCTACAGACAAAATAAACTTGTCAGGCTGCCTCACCCCCCTAAGCCACCTCACCCCTGCCCACTTTGGTATTGGGATGGGTTAGAGTAGATGACAGAGTGCAGTATCTTGCATTGTGCCAAGTGTACAGGTCTCAACATAATACCAAAATACCCAGTTCTGTCTAATTACATTCTTAATGTCAACAAAGTCCACTCCCACAACACGAGAGGAAGTGCAACAAATCATGTACAACCTAGATTCTGCACCGATAATAGGCTAAACCCGTTTTGGGTTAGGGTGGAATGCCTCGCCAACAGATTTAAAAGCATGCAAATCGCTTGACTCCTTGCAAAGCCTCTCTCAAGAAGCACTTACGGTTGACTGCAATTAGAAACTGGGCTTCGTAAAATATGCAAAATGTTTTTGTATGGGTATCGGAAAAGTGTCAGCATCGGCCCTTATTTGTCATTATTGGGTCATATATTGGCAAATATGTTTATATGTCGTATGTCACAGATCCGACAATGGGGTAAGGGGTTGACACTATGGCCATTAAACTATGTAGGGTCGTGTGGAGTTTACTTTGGAGTTGAACAAGTGTACGTTTGAGTTAGTAGTCTGATATTCCCTGTTGGTGACTAAGGTTTCTTTTTTATATTATTATATACATATGTATATTATTCTCTGGCTCTGGTATCGGTATTTGCTATCATTATCGACTAACTCAGAAATGTTATTATGTAGATTTCATGTTCTTTTTCTTAATTGTTCCTCCAAGGACCTTTAGTGCTGTTTTTCTCCACCATCCATCGGAGCCCTTTTGATGCCCTCAAACAGTAGCCTCAGTAGCCAGAGATCTGTTAACAAATATCACTAATTCAGGAAGTGCTCCCCTTAGTATCACTTATAGTATCACTAAGCTAATACTACACTAAATGGAACAACCAATGATACTATTATTAGTATCATCGGTGACACCTACAGGATGAAACAGTACACTACAAGTTATGTCTACAGTATATGGTTGGTTTAGATTTGATATGTTTAATACAATACATGTCACTGATTGTCCACCTATTAATGTGACGTTGGTCGTGTCACATTAATAGTTTGGGTGTAATCTTAACGTAAAACAATCTATATTGCAGGTTTTCCTTCAATTGCCAAACGTTTCTGAAGAAGAGATAGTTTCATTCAGGGTCGGATTGACCATTGGGCGTACAGGGAGGTCTCCCGGTGTGCCACAACCCATAGGGGGGCGGTGGTATCACAGTATGATTAAATGTACTGATTTTCAACCTTTTTGATCCCAGGGCCCACTATTCATTCAAAATATTAAGCCACAGACCACCATTTGAGGACATTTTAGCCGCAACAAACCCCCAAAACTAAACAAATATTTAGCTTTTTGGTCCACAATTCCAGGCTGGACTTGGGAAACAAAACAGTTAAACATACAGATCAAAATGACCATTAATCTTCTACATTTTGTAATTAGACTTGGGCCAATATATATGAATATTTTAACTCTTGAGAGTGTTAACCAAATGGACCCTTGTGGGTCCATTTGGTTTCATGTTTACACTCTCAAAGAGTTACATCTGGTTAACCAACTATACCAGGTAGAACAGGTCCATCATGTGCTGGTTGTGGTGGGCCGGTCTAGGCCAAATCTCGCTAAAAATGTCCGAGCCGATTTTTTTCCCAGTCCACCACTGGTTTCATTAGAAACATGAAAGAGCCTGAAAGGGACTATTACATTTAATCAAAGGCCGCAAGGAACAAGCTTGCAGCACATTAATAATGCACATTAATTAATGTGCACATTAATATTACAATTGAGTGCTTGTCAGAGATATGGGCAGAGCAAGTTCGGTAACCTTCGAAACCTTGCTGCAGTCGCTGCTGGCCCTGCATCACGTTCACATGATTCACTTCATCCAATCACACACTCACACAGGCTATTTAAACTTGATGTTTGCACTGCTTGCGTTCTGCTGCTCACGCTGATACTGCTGCTCTGCTTTCTGCTTAATCATTTTCTCCACCCCAGATACCACCTGTAGATTTGGATCTGCTGTTTGGGTACAGGGGAATTTGAGTTCTTATGGACAGCAGGGCGGTTGCTGGATCTGAGTGCCATAAAGCAGATCCAATTCATCTGCCAAACTATTATAAATATGTAGCTCATACTCAATAAAACGTATACTCAATTTATACAACTTACACTCAATTTATGACTCCTAAGAAGAATACTCAGATCCATAAATGAGGCAAAGCTGAAGTATCTCCATTGGCTGCTACAGAGGTAATTGAGAGATATATGAGGCAAAGCTGAATCTCTTTTTAACAAGATTTCAGCTTTCCACTTATCCATAGGTTGCGGGGGTGATGGCAAAGTGTCAGTTTATTGAAGATGTGTTGGCGTGGCCCGTGGCACCCACATGGACCGGACCTTAGACTTAGAAAATATATTTGTGGACCTTCTGGAACACAGGCTCCATCATTAATGATGATGAATTTACAGCCAGTATCGAAGCGAAACTGGACTTCCATAACACCTCTACAGTGCCACAGGTTGATCACTTCCATGCCACGCCCACTGATGAAATAATCCGTTCAAAAGTAGCACAGACCAAGTATTAACTGCATTCATTAATATACTTTTTCAGACAGTCAACATGTCTTGTTTAAAACATATACTTTTTGTTGATCTCATAAAATATTCAAATCCTTATGAAATAGTTTTGCGATCTGTGTAAAATGTCCTCAAATGGTGGTCCGTGGCTCAACACTGAATAAATAGTGGGCCCTGTTATCAAGAGGGTTGAAAACCACTGGTGTAGTGTAGATCACGGACAAACAAAAGAAAGCCTGTGTATCAAGGCTATATGGGACATGTAGCAGCCTACTAGGACTTTTTTTTGTCTTGGCTGCTTGCGTGAAATGAGAAGCCACTAGGGGGCGGGCTAAGGCAACAGAAAACACACAGCTTCATTGCTGCTTGCAGCCTTTAACTAACACAATGCTTCTGATGGAGCTATCTTCTTTATCAGAGAAATAAAACATATGCAAACAACCTTTATTATTGCTAATATTACAATTTTCACCCACGTTTGGCCACCAAAGTCCCATTAATATAGAAGTGGATAATTAGTGACTACAGTATAGGTATTGTAACCTAGAAGGCCCAGATATTTACTATAAAGGTATATAGGTATAATTCTTCAAAAAAAAAAAAAAAAAAAAAAGTTTTCAACCTTACTACTAGTTTGTACTACCATGATTTATTAAAAAGCAACAAAAAACAAACTTTTTTTTAAAAAAATATTGCGTTTATGCAAATTAGGATTATTAAAATAATTATAATCATATAGTACGCAAACTAACATATAACAACAACATATACATATGTTTTTGGGGGATATCTTTTAATATAATTAATGTACATGTTCTAGACATTCTAATGATCACAAAAATATATTTATAGCAGTCATTTTACATACTTTTATTAGGGTTAAAGGCTAAAGGTCAAAGTGTGCAATCAAATATTGCACTAGTAATATAGAAATAAAGTATTTCTATGCAAATACCATGACCAATTGCAATGACATATTTAATTAGTTAGAAAACAGATAACAGTTTTTAATTAAAATTGAAGATTTAAGTGTTGCCAAAAAGCAACACTGGAACTTGTTGGGCAATTTCACCCATTTTCAAGATGTTTCTCTGGCAGCGTACAAATGGAGCCAAATGAACCCTAACAGGACCATTTGGTTACACTCTCAGAAATGTGTACACAGAAAAATAGGTCCTAAAAATCATTAACCTGGTGAAACATAACTTGATGATGCCATCAAGTTGTGCTTCACCATGTTGGAAACACAGAATAGAGGGACCTTATTTATTATGTCCACATGGCATCTCTAAAGGGCTTTCCAGACGGCAATGATAAACGCCCATAAACACGGCAATTCTCGATTCTCTCTGCAGTGCCTACATAAAGAAAATCGTCCGTCGATTAACACCAGGCTTTATTAAAAAGCTGACTGTATTGAGCTTTGAAAAACATCACGTGCGCGTGCACGAAACAAGCACGCGCGCCACACAAATCACTGGATGGCGCGCAATAAGCGACCGACATTACACACTCTCTTGATCGCAGGTCATTTTCTGGGCCCAAAACGCCGCCGGTCCCATTGAAAATGAATTAGAATGCACGATTTTTTACTCGCCGTCTGTAGGCCCCTTAAGGTATATTAATGATATTGTAAAATGTTGAAAATGTGTGGAGTTCCACTTTAAACATATCAAATCTAAACCAACCACATATTGCAATAAATAGTAGGTATCACTGATGATACTAATGACATCCCATATGGAAGAAAAAAAAAACACATTATATGCAAACTCTTGAAAGTGGCACCTTTCATACAAGCCACTTTACAAAAAAAAAAAAAAAAAAACTATGGATCTTATCTCTTTTTTTGAATGTCATATATGTTTTATATATGTTTACAAAGAATATTTACAAAGTATTTACAAAGACACACTATCTTATATTAACATTATTCTCTTATGTGAAAGTTTGCATATAAATACTGTATATGTTCCATATGGGAATGCAGTCTGTCTTCCATAGTGTCGTGTTAGCTTAGTGACAACATGCACAATAGCGGAACCAGTTTGACCTGGGTGGAAAGACGTCCTGAATTATTAACATAGCAGGACTACTGATATGTCTTAAGGCATGAAAATCCATTGAACAGGCTTTGATGGATGGTGGAGAAAACCAGTACTAAAGGTCCTTGCAGAGTGATCAGCTTTTCTGACAACCATCTGCAACAGTGTTCTTTTTGACAGCCAAAGGTTTGAGACGATTTTGACACACTTTCGACGCACGTTTCACTTTGTTGTGGTTAGAGCTTTAGTCTTTTGAACAAAATTTAATTTAGTTCTAGTACAATTTCAGTTATTTGAAATTGTTTATAGTCCTGTCCTGTGTTAATCAAATACATATCAAAATATTAGCCGTTTTGACTTAGTCAGCAGAAGTAACTCTGCAAGGACCATAGCAAGCCTATGCTCTGCTTTGAGAGCCAATCCTGCTACCATCTCAACCACCAAGTATTTCCTTCATTCTGGTTATTTGGATCAAGTTTTAAATCATTCACTGAAGGTAGACGTCCAAACATATCACGATGAATAGTTAAACCTAACCTTATTCCTAACCTTAACCTCAGTAAACTATTACTAAACGGTAAAAGCTAACTGGAAAATGAATAGAATATACATATAGTATATTTGTATGTAAGAACATTAAATTCCTCTCTAAGTTCCCTTGATGTATAAAGTAAAGGCAACATCAGAGGTCATCCAGAAGGTTCACCGTAGTCATCACTTTTCTGTTCAACTCTCGTCAGCCGTATCTTGATGTCTGTTGGCAGTCCGTGTTCGGCCAGCAGTTCTTTAATCTGTGAATGAAAGAGCACAATGTCCCTTTTTATTACACTATGTGATAATGCAGTGTGATTTGGAGGAAATATTTTCCCTGGCGTCATACCTATGACATGGTGCCCCTCGGGATAAAAATATGAATATATTACATGTGTTTTAAATGTTCAATTCTAGTTATAGAGGATAGTATAATTTATATACTATATACTATATGTATTTATCCATATGAGGGTTATTAGCCTGGGATCCTTTTAAACCATGTCTGGTGGTCGCCCCGGTGCTACTACCAGTGTTACTGTGGTAGTACAAATAACAGATCTGCAATATCAAACTTGAGCTGGATTTTGTTGATATAAATATATCACCATCAAAATGAACAGCTCACAAAGTCACTCTTTAATACATAAACAAACACAAAGTTGATTCAGACATTTTTGAGCATCATGTAGTTTTATTTTTTCATTAAAAAAATAACTTCATCTTGATTAGAGAAAATATAACTTCATCTTGATTAGAGAAAATAAAACTACATGAGTTATGTGATGCTCTATAAGTCTATAGTGTCGGAATCTCACTCTGTTAGTTTGTGTACTAAGAATGTGACTGTCAGACAGACTTAGGTGTTTGAATGTACGTATGTACAATTTTGTGGAAGTTCAGGATTGTATTTGTTGACATGCAGGCACTTAATTTTCAATACATTTCAATGTAGAGTGCATCTCCAAAAGTGCTTTTGCTCATAGAGGGGGGCAAAATAAAAGCAAAAGTTGTGGGCTGCCTTGGCAACCCCATTTGCCAAGGCAGCCGATCGATGATGCTCTAAAATGAATGATATCATAAAAAAAATACGTATTACGGTATTACCTTTGGCAATACAATGTTATCAAAGTCGTCTTGGGTCAAAGGAGTCTCTGAGGAGAGTCCCAATCTCATGGCAATGATGTGACCTACAGGGCAAATATTCATGCATTACAATACTGGCAGTTACAATACGATGCAATCTCACCATTACAGTACTGACAGAAACATGATAGCGGTAGTTTGTACACCAGACGGCCAGTCATTGAAGCAGTTATAGGCACAGCCACAAAATCATTATTTCAAAGCACTTACTAAGCTCAGGGATGATGTTATTTGAGACTCCAGATGTGGGTGGAGGGGGTGTAGGCGGTCCAGTAGTATTTGGTGGTGTAGTGGTTGTCATAGACGTGTGTTGAGGGGTTGTACTTGGTGGTCCAGTAGTATTTGGTGGTGTAGTGGTTGTCGTAGAGGTGTGTGGGGCGGTTGTACTTGGCGGTACAGTAGTATTTGGTGGTGTAGTGGCTGTCATAGAGGTGTGTGGGGTGGTTGTACTTTGCGGTACAGTAGTATTTGGTCGTGTTGACGTTGTCATAGAGGTGTGTGGGGTGGTTGCACCTGCTGGCGGTACAGTAGTATTTGGTGGTGTAGTGGTTGTTGTAGAGGTGTGTTGAGAGGTTGGACTTGGCGGTACAGTAGTATTTGGTCGTGTTGAGGTTGTCATAGAGGTGTGTGGGGTGGTGATACTTGGCGGTCCAGTAGTATTTGGTGGTGTAGTGGTTGTCATAGACGTGTGTTGAGGGGTTGTACTTGGCGGTACAGTAGTATTTGGTGGAGTAGTGGTTGTCATAGAGGTGTGTGGAGTGGTTGTAGGTGGTCCAGTAGTATTTGGTGGTGTAGTGGTTGTCATAGAGGTGTGTGGGGTGGTTGTACTTGGCGGTACAGTAGTATTTGGTGGAGTAGTGGTTGTCATAGAGGTGTGTGGGGTGGTTGTAGGTGGTTCAGTAGTATTTGGTGGTGTAGTGGTTGTCATAGAGGTGTGTGGGGTGGTTGTAGGTGGTCCAGTAGTATTTGGTGGTGTAGTGGTTGCCATAGGGGTGTGTGGGGCTGTTGTACTTGGTGGTACAGTAGTATTTGGTGGTGTAGTGGTTGTCATAGGCGTGTGTTGAGGGGTTGTACTTGGCGGTACAGTAGTATTTGGTGGTGTAGTGGTTGTCATAGGCGTGTGTTGAGGGGTTGTACTTGGCGGTACAGTAGTATTTGGTCGTGTTGAGGTTTCCATAGAGGTGTGTGGGGTGGTTGTACTAGGCGGTCCAGTATTATTTGGTCGTGTTGAGGTTGTCATAGAGGTGTGTGGGGTGGTTATACTTGGCGGTCCAGTAGTATTTGGTGGTGTAGTGGTTGTCATAGACGTGTGTTGAGGGGTTGTAATTGGCGGTCCAGTAGTATTTGCTGTAGTAGTGGTTTGCATAGAGGTGTGTGGGGCTGTTGTACTTGGCGGTCCAGTAGTATTTGGTGGTGTAGTGGTTGTTGTAGAGGTGTGTGGGGCTTTTGTACTTGGCGGTACAGTAGTATTTGGTGGTGTAGTGGTTGTTGTAGAGGTGTGTGGGGTGGTTGTACTTGGCGGTCCAGTAGTATTTGGTGGTGTAGTGGTTGTCATAGACGTGTGTTGAGGGGTTGTAATTGGCGGTCCAGTAGTATTTGCTGTAGTAGTGGTTTGCATAGAGGTGTGTGGGGTGGTTGTACTTGGTGGTACAGTAGTAGTTGGTGGTGTAGTGGTTGTCATAGAGGTGTGTGGAGAGGTTGTAGGTGGTCCAGTAGTATTTGGTGGTGTAGTGGTTGCCATAGGGGTGTGTGCGGTGGTTGTACTTGGCGGTACAGTAGTTTGTGGTGGTGTAGTGGTTGTCATAGAGGTGTGTGGGGTGGTTGTACTTGGTGGTACAGTAGTATTTGGTGGTGTAGTGGCTGTCATAGAAGTGTGTGGAGGGGTTGTACTGTGTATTGTAGTCAGGGTCGGGGTTGTGGTTTCTGCGGGTGGAGAACATTAAGATGACATGTTTAACTGCAGCCTTCTCAAACAAGACAATGTCACTGATGGAATGTGAAACATGGTGCACTAGTAAACAGGTGTAGTTTCACCCACCGTTTGAGACACTAACAATGACACAGCAAAGCTCCGACTGCAAAGGGACCACACTGAGAACAAAAGACACGTTTCATGAATGGGTTTTGTTCTATCGTCATGGGTTTCATGTGATGTTTGAATAATTAATACAATGAAAAAATATATACCTATATTAAATTATTAATAAATTAAATTACGATTATGGTTCTGGTTTAGCTGTTAGTATCAGCAGTACAACACAATGTTTAGTATATTTGTCTCTAAATGTTCTAATGAATTTAAAATGGTTCCCTGTGGTAGAATGCACTTGTGGTAAACAAGTGTAATGTCTTGTCATGTTGTGTTTGTGTTAACAGTTTGTGCAATCAATTTAGATGATCACAAACTAAAAACGGATTACATTCTTTCTTTCTTTCTTTCTTTCTTTCTTTCTTTCTTTCTTTCTTTCTTTCTTTCTTTCTTTCTTTCTTTCTTTCTTTCTTTCTCCTCACAGTGGCCAACCCATACTGCTCACCCGGGTGCCGTCTACATTCTGGCCTTTACCTGTCTCTCCGGTGGTCACCAGAACATACCTGGTTGTCACATAGTCTATTGCTATCAGTCACTATAAATGGAACAAAACTGCATTGATACATTGATGGCTGTCACTATGACATATGCTTATGATGTGAGATCAATCATAGTCACTGATTGTTGGGAAATTTACAAATAAAAAAGGTATTGGAAAATACGCAGTCAGTGCGTTCAAGTTTGAGCAAAATTACCTTTCTCTGCATGTCAAAAAAATATACAAAACAATACTATAGTACAGGGTTTTCAACAGGTGGTCCGGGTTCCACCTGTGGTCCCTGAGAGGGTTCCAGGTGGTCCCCAGCTAAGTTGGTTAACCAGATGTAACTCTTGAGAACGTAAAAATGAAACCAAATGGACCCTTGCGGGTCCATTTGGTTTCATTTTTACGCTCTCAAGAGTTAAAATATTCATCATGTGAATTAGCCATTTTGGAATGTATGTTTTGCCTGTTTTGTTTCCCAAATCCAGCCTGGAATTGTGGACAAAAGCAAAATAAATCTTTAGATTTGGGGTCTGTGGGGCTAAAATATCCTCAAATGGTGGTCCGTGGCTCAAATCCTGAATAAATGGTGGTCCCTGGGATGAAAAAGGTTGAAAACCACTGCTATAGTAGACTACATTTGAAACCATTACAGACAGACAGACAGAAAATTAAATGGATGCTGACCTGTTGGTCTGAGCAACAAAGCAGACAGGGTGATGTTCTCCATCCTCTGACTGTGATGGTGTCCATCTCAGGATGAACTGTCCCTGTGCTGGTCCAGCCTGCAGGTTCATGTTGTGAGGTCCACTGAACAACAGCTCAGAGACCCTATAACAGCAGCAAAGAACACAGTCAGCATGGGTCATCCTAATTCACATCCTCAGTCCATTGTAGCAACATTCGGGGTCACCATATAGGATAACAAATGAATAGTTAACTCAACAGGTCAGATGTTTTTAGTTGTCTATTCTTTATCTTTATATTCTTTTTGATATGCCCATGATGTCCTTGTTGTTTTTTATATATTCGGCTACATTGAAAATGAGGACTTGCTCTCAGTTGTATTTCCGAATTTACATAAAGGTTATGATGATGATGTTCAGAAACTCTCTAGATCTGTTCACTAATGTTTTTGTGCCAAGCACCCTCTGTGGCTGCTGACACCCATTTGAAAATCTAAGTGCCGCAGGGACCCACAGAAGGAACGATTTGTAGTTTGGTGTTTATGAGGACGCATGCCGTATGTCTAACAATGTTTTATTGAACTATTAAAAAAAATCTGTATTTGAAACATCATGCAAGATGTGTGAGGCATCGGAGGAATCGGCCTCACGTCTCAATGGCTTAAAATACTTGTTGGAGTTATGATGTCATGTTGAGATCAGAAAGAGATTGATGTAATATGGCTGGCATTTCATGCGTCAGTGGAATATTTCTGGCACCCTCTCACACCACAAGTGTGCAGAGTCACTATAGACTGAGGGCTCCAGATTACTGTCCTTAAAGAGAGGGTGTCGTGATTTTTGTATTTTTTTTTCCAATTTTGTACATGTTTAAGAGGTGACAGTATGTAAATAGACCCCTTGGTGTGTTTTTATGTGCAATGATGTCTTCCCTTTGTATTTAGGGTTTCTTCCTGGGGGCTGAACCTTTACAGTCAAATGTGCCAATGAAAAAAACTTCAATATAGTGACATCACGTGCTCAGCCACTCCCCTAACTCCTCCCCCTTTATCATGCAACTAAAGCTGTGGGTGTGGCTTCAGTTCAGGTGGATCTCCACCCACCAGGCAAACCAGGCATACTTAATGAACTGGTAGGGTGGAATCATAAAAATGACAGTTTAACAAACACTGTACACTTTTTGGGGGAAAAAGTCTTACTTTTCATATAACATTAATACCTGATGATCATGTTTTAGGGTAGAAAAAATCATGGCACTCCATCTTTAAACTAGAGACCTCTGATCACATTGGGTGCAATTCTCAATCGCTGTGGTGTAGCAGGTATGGCTGCATGGCAGCAAATCAGGTCTGGGGCCTTGGGGTAGGCCGAAAGCCTATACCACTAAGCCCTGGGCCTGAGCTTACCAAATAATTACCCAGAATAATTAAAACCTGCAAGTCAAAAGGTCCAGAAATCACCTGACCCCCCAATTAAAAATGTTATTGTACTCCCCGGCTTTGTTCATCATGAGTTGAAGCTCTTGATGACTGGTTTTAATTATTATGGATAATTATTTGGTAGGCCCAGGCCAAGGCCTGGTGGTATAGGCTTTTGGGCCTACCTCAAGGCCCCAGACCTGATTCGCTGCCATGCAGCCAATGAGCGCGGCCCCAAACCTGATTTGCTGCCATGCAGCCAATGAGAGGACTTAAACCATACCTGGCTAGTGGCTACACCACAGCGATTGGGAATTGCACCCATTGTCTTTTACTCATGTGGAGTGTGTTGCCTCTGTATTGATGGTGATATATTTATTTTACTCACATGGAGTGTGTTGCCTCTGTGTTGATGGTGATATATTTATTTTACTCACATGGAGTGTGTTGCCTCTGTGTTGATGGTGATCTCCAGTGTGTGACCAACAGCGGTGTAGAGCTGTGCTCTGTTATCCGGGGTTGGAGGCAGGAACCTGGGTAGATACTGTCCCTCTGTACAGCTGGATACTGCTCCATCAACTGGACACAAAGGAGGAAATATAACCACTTTAATTTGATCATTTAGTTGCTTTCATTAGCACATTGCAATGTTGGTTCAGAAAATAGAAAATAGACCTGCGAGGGTTCATTTTCATGAACTTTTTGTTTTGCCTACTCTTAATAACAAACTCTATAGGTATAAAGCTGAAATGGGACTCGGTTGTTAAATTGTGCTGAGATCCTCCAGTGTCTGTGACGTGGATCTTCTGGTTGAGATATTCAAGCATAGCCAACTGGACAGCGTAGGAGGAACCCTCGATACTGCTGTTGGTGGCAGTAAGTGACAAAGTACAATTCTGAAAGAAGAGCGAAAGCAAAGGGAGAGTAAAATCAAACAAACCGGTAGAAACAATGGGCGTAGATTAAAGGGATTAAAGGGATATTCCACTTTAAAAAAAAACATTTGGTCATTTTAGGGTCTACTCGCTCTCACGTGAACACGCCAGACAGCTTATGTTACTCCATTCAGTAGATATTTGATGTTCATTTCAGCACATCCGCCTCCTTCCTATACAAACCCATTAGAACTTAAAACTCCATTTTAACCATGACAGATTATTCAAAAAACCCTTTTTTTTTTTTTTATCTTTTTTTTTTACTGGTGACTGATATTGTCCTCCTAATACGTGAGGATTGATATTGTTTTGGAAAATGTACCCACCTCCATATTACCCAAATGAATAACAATATTAAAAAAAAAAATAAAAAAAAAAAATGTAAATGAAATTCCATTAAGTTATAATGGGTTTGTATAGGAAGTAGGCGGCAGCTTGGCTGCGCTAATATGAACATCAACTATCTAAATACTGAAAGGAGTAACTAACTCATAAACTGTCTGGTGTGTTCACCAGACAGTTTATATCAGACTGAGTAGACCATAAAATGACCTTTTTTTTTGTTTTGTTTTTTTTGAAAGCGGAATATCCCTTTAATGGGAAAAAAGGGGAAAAATTACAGACTCATCGTAGTATTAACCATGATGATAGAACAATATAAATGCATTGTTGCTTAAAACCTGAGTTAGAATCATTATGAAAATTAGCATAAAATGTGTATTTGTATCAGTATGATGTGATCTATGTTCTTACAAATTAAAATCATTCAACTCACGGTTGAAAAGTTGAGGAAAGATGGAAGACCAGAGTAGAGCCAGCATTCAACCCGGTCTCCATCTGGGTCAAACGCTAGCAGATTGAAGTTTCTCACACAGTTGAAAGGAACTCTGAGAGACACAGTGAAATGGAAGAAAATGCTAGATCTATGAGTTTATTTTGCACGTCTGTATTAGTAAAGGTAAATACTGAACAAAAATTTAAATGCAACACTTTTGTTTTTGCTCCCATTTTTCATGGGATGGACTTAAAGACCTAAAATTCATTCCAGATATACAATATAACCATTTCTCTCAAACACTGTTCACAAATCTGCCTAAATGTGTGATATTGAGCACTTCTGCTTTGATGAAATATCCACCCCACCTCACAGGTGTGCCACATCAGGATGCAGGTGTGACATCATGATTAGTGCACAGGTGTACCTTAGACTGTCCACAATAAAAGGCCACTCTGAAATGTGCAGTTTTTTGTTTCTTTATTGGGGTTCTGAGGCCTCAGAACCAGTCAGTATCTGGTGTGACCACCATTTGCCTCATGCAGTGCAACACATCTTCTTCCCATAGAGTTTATCAGATTGTCAATTATGGCCTGTGAAATGTTGGTCCACTCCTCTTCCATGGCTATGTGAAGTTGCTGGATATTAGTGGGAACTGGTACACACTGTCAAAATGGTAATAATGTGGTAATATTGTGAATGAATATTAGGTCTTTAAGTCCATCCCATGAAAAATGGGAGCAAAAACAAAAGTGTTGCGTTTAAATTTTTGTTGAGTAAAGGTAAATACTAGTACTAAAGTAAATGGTGCATTTATATAGCACCTTTATCCAACATGCTTTACATACCTATGGCAGAAGAAACCATGCAAGGTACAACCAGCATAACAGGAGAAATTACAGTTCAGTAATATTGCTCAAGGACACTTCAACAGTGACTTTGAACCAGCAACCTTGTGGTTACCATCTAGAGACTCTACCCCTGAGCCACGGGCACCCCGGCACTAGTACAGTACTAATACTAATAATAGTAGTTATTGTATGAAGCAGCAAATTCATTTATCACTTTGAGTGCGTAAATAATTCATTTCTAGCAGGTGTTTTTCACCAACCTTTGGTATAAATACACAAAAATTGTATTTTTAGCTGTCCCGTCCGGTTCATATACCAACCCATTGTAACTTTAAACTCCATTTCATCCATGTTAGATTTACACATTTCTTTTTCAACTTTTATTTTTCTCGTGACACTGCCTTTCTAATATGTGAGGTTACAGTGTCTTTGAGTGGACCTAGCCCCTCCTAATTTCAGCTATAGTGTAGATGCTTGTCGTAACACAAACGAGAGACAGTGAAATACATCAGCGACCGTGACAGCCGTCGCTACGGTTTTATAACTGTCTTGACCTAACCTAACCTTAACCTTAACCCTAAACATAACCTCAGTAAAACCTATGCCTCTTCTTCAACAAAGATGGCGAATGCAAACATTCTCTGTACTGTACTCATACATAATGCTGTAAGATACAAAACATTGAAGTCTTTTACCACAAACCCTTGACCGTGCAAACCATCGCGACCGTTATAAAACCGTTGTGACGGCCGTCGCTGTTGCAAATGGATTTCACACAAATATTAACGCCGCTGACATCTATCTATCCATCCATCCATCCATCCATCCATCCATCCATCCATCCATCCATCCATCCATCCATCCATCCATCCGTACATGTGATGATTAGATATGTGATAAGAGATGTGATTTTTAATTGGGTTAATAATGTATTTGTATGTTACCGTAATGATGGTATGATGGTGGTCTGAGGAGATCTGTTTGCTTCCCCAATGTCAGATCTGGTTCTGAGATCCACATGAGCCCATGTAGACCAGCCCACAATGGTGTTATTGTTATGTATCCAGTTACTACTGTAAAACCTGTCAAAGATGATGTATGATATGTAAATATAAAAACATATAGGGGTGAAAGCGTAAATTAAATCAATTGAATTTAAATCCATCAATAATTGATTTCTATTTTGGGCATGTGATGAATAATGTGACCTGGATATACTGTAGATTAGTTGATGATTATCATTATTGCAGGCACTGTTGCACACACACAAATTATATGAAATATAGATTCAGCAGAAGACTAAGTGTAAAAAAAAAAATGTTTCAATTATAACCAATTAAGCATATCCTCAGTCAAATCAGCTTCATCACCAGAGCCACCTATGATGTTCTTCCACAACCAGGTCTTTTACAACCAGATCCTAAGACAACTGTCAATCACTCTGGAATAAGGACTACCACCAATGCCCTCCCTCCACCAATGCCCAGACATTCAAACATAACCCAGTTCCTAAGAAATGGACAGCTCCCAGCAAAGCAAGCTGCAAGACCCAAAACAATCATCGTAGACACTGCCCAAACTGGAGGATGTGGGTTGACCTAGATAAGAAACTTGTCTTCCCACCAGAGATCATGACAACTAATCTCAGGCCTAATGTTGGTGTTGTGGTCAACCTCCCAAATGTCTGTGCTCATTGTGGAACCAACTGTGCCATGGGAATCTGCAGACGGTGAAGCATTTGAGCGCAAACAACTGAAGTACGCGGATATAGCAGCCACAACGTGGCTGGCGTGCCCAGGTGCTTCCGGTTGAGGTTGGGTGTAGAGGATTTTTTGCTACGTCCACAACCGAATTCCTCAAAAGGATGGGAGTTCTAGGACAGGCGTTCCGCAGAGCTGCCAAGTCGCTGTCGGAGGCTGGCGAGTGAAGCAGTGAAAGCAGAGGGGGGCACACTGCCATTGAGCCTTCTAGAAGTGTCAACGAAACACCACTGAATGATGGTGCCCACTTGAACACCTCAGTGAAGCCTTTACTCCCCACTCAGTCTATGGGATTGGAATATCTAGCGCTACAAGCTCAACTAGGGGACATCAGGCAAGTGAGAACCAGTTATGACCTGTTCATAGCCACACGGATGCCTTGCTCTGGTATTCCAAGCCCCCACCAATGGCTCAATGCCAATGTTCTGATTATCCAAGGGATTGTAACGTCTAGTCGTACAAGCTCAACACTCTTTTAGCCGAGTCATGATAAAACAGACATTTAAATATAAAATGTGTAAAACATGAAAATGTTATCTTAAATGTAATGTTTGTGTTGTGCCATGGTGTATCTCTCTTCGCTCACCACATATAGAACTGAGTGTTGATAGGAACCAGTCGAGTCATGATTGTCTCACGTTGACACCACTCTGTGGTGTTATGCACCGTGTTCACCTCCAGGTGGGTCTCATTGCCCCAGTCTCCGTCAGACGTCCATGTGGCTGAATCTGTGCACGAGGTGAAGGCTGCCTTATAGCGCAGAACCACCTGGAATTATGAGAGAATGACACAATAAGTAAATAATACAGTTACACTGTCTGACCTGATCATTTCAAGTCAGATAGTGTAACCTTGTGTCGTTTTGGAATGCAAATAATCGGTACTGAATTGTTTTATTTGCAGGTAATTGATTGCATTAATACTACATCAAATGTAGCATTTTTTAAAAGAAAAAATAGTGGTTTAATTGCTTAGTTTAAGACAATGTCAATGTCTATTTTAAATAGTTATTATATCGATTGAAAAGCATTGAATTGTATCGGATCGAATCCGCAGAATGACCCAATATCGACAATTTATTGTATCGTCAACTACGTAGCGTGATATGTATCAAATCACTGTTAAAATGTACCATTACACCCACATATACAGTACTTTAACTGATTTAACTGATTAATGGAGATTAATTACTTACAAAAACAATAACACGATTAACAAAATCAACTAACTTTAATCACACATATATTTTCCTTTTTCACAGGATGGATTTCAAGCGTACCAATCATAATGGTGCACACAATGGGAGAAGAAGCCAATCAGGGTCGGTTGATCCGAACTCCCACTGTTCCGTCCTCCCATTGGTCCGAAATTACTAACACTATCTTCAACCCTCACCCGCAACGCATCACAGTGTGGGCACAGTTTAGATTTAGAAAAACTCACTCACACGCTATGCCAACTTGTTTTAATTGACCAAAAAATGTCTCTTGGGTCAAATGTTGGTATGCAATTAATTGAGATAAATTAATTGCAAAGCTTCAAATTAATTAGACCATTTTTAATCGAGTCGCACCCCTAAAAAAAAGGGGCCACAAGAGTGAACCATTCAAGCCTGTTTCCTGCAAGACATTACTCTAAAAGCCATATGTTATCATTAGGGGTGGAACTCAATTAAAACGATCTAAATAATTTGAACCTTTGTAATTAATTCATCTCAATTAATCACACATCAATATTTGACCTGGGAAGCATTTAAAACAGGTTTGTATATAGTGTGTGACTGAGTTTTTCCAATTCAAAACCTCACGGCAACGTGTTATGGTGAGGGTGAAGGTAAGAGTAATGTTGGACCAATGGGAGGACGAAACAGCGGGAGTTCGGACCAATGGCACCTATGGCAGGCATTATTGGCCACCCTGATTGGCTAGTATTGCGTGCATGATCAACACGGCTGAAATTCGTCTAGTAAAAAAGGTTCTGTGGTGCAAAATCTATGTGCGATTAAATGAGAGAGAGAGAGAGAGAGAGAGAGAGAGAGAGAGAGAGAGAGAGAGAGAGAGAGAGAGAGAGAGAGAGAGAGAGAGATTCTAGTTTTCATTCTTAAGTTGATCAATTAAACCATTAACGCTCATAAACTTGATATGTACTTACCGTCATAGTTCCATTTGTGTACGTGTCCTTTGGGTAATAAGTTAAAATACTTCCATAATAGTGGCTCTGTTGAGCTCCTCCATGCTGAGCTCCACAGAGCAACAGCACCACTGCTACCCAAGAGACACTCATTGTTTACTGAGAGAATGGAAGATCTGCTATTGTGTTTTATACTATGGGCATGGGTGCACATGCACACACACACACACACACACGCACACACACACACGCACGCACGCCTGCACGCACGCCTGCACGTGCACACACACACACACACACACACACACACACACACACACACACACACACACGCATGCACACACGCACGCACGCACGCACGCCTGCACGCTGCACGCACGCCTGCACGCACGCATGCCTGCACGCGCGCGCACACACACACACACACACACACACACACACACACACACACACACACACACACACACACGTACACACACACACACACACACACACACACGCACACACGCACACACACACGCACACACACACGTGTCGCACTCAACATTGTCCATATTTGATTTCAGTCAAAGATAATACCCTGGTATGTCTCTTTGTCAAACTAAAAAGTCACTAGCTGCCACAGTTTTACTGCTACCGGCTATAAAACGCACACCATTTTCTGGGTCCTTGCCATAAAAAAAATGTTAAGCACAAAAAAGCAACATGCATTTTTCACGGAATAACCATACAATAAATATAGGCGCTTATAGGTGAGTCTGGAGTAACCATTTACTGTATATCAGCTTCAATTGGAGAGTGTTCCAGAGAGTGGCCTAGTGGTACATATGGGCTCTGGCCTGAGAGTGTGTCCTGTGTTTGGGTATTATGACCCACCCTAGGGGTAGCTAAGATCATTATAAAAAATGAACTCCACAGGCCACACATGGTTAAAAATCCTACATGGCTGTGGAGTGTATTCTGATAAACGATAAAATGTGAAAAACAACTCCTCTGGGTGGGGACCAAAACGAAACACAACTCCCAACAAAATGAAATGCAATATCTAACCTGCCGAGAACTGACAAAACAAAAGAGCAAAAGAGGTCACCCGCCCCTGCATACCAATTACAATCTAGATCAGAGTTTTTCAACCTTTTTCATACCAGGGCCCACTATTTGTTCAGCATTTTAGCCACAGACCACCTTTGACGTTGAGTTTAGTTTCTCTCACCCAAAACCAAGGATTTTCATTTTTTTTGTCCACAATTTAGCAGAGATAAACTGGCAAAACGTTGGTCAAAATAACAATTATTCTACATGTTCTAAATGTGTAGACTCTTGAAAATTAATTAATTCAGATGTAAACGTGAGGGAATATCAAATAATATAGTCCCCAAATATAAGATGAATCTACTTTTTAGGATTTCCATTGGGGGAAAACACTGCCTTATATTCAGAGCAATAGAGTACTTATAACTGTAATCACGGCACCTGTGATTGTGAAGGATGATTCAGAAATGGGATAACAAACAGGTCTGCTTAATTTCTATTGGCTTTCATTGATGTGATATTGTATATGTCATCCCACTGCACATTTCCGTAGTTTTGATATAAAATTACGCAAAAGCGAAAATGTTCACATTTTTTGGCATGCATTGTCAGGTATGGCCATATATTGACCACACATAAGGTCTAAAAGTGTTAAAAACATCTTTGAAGTTTGACTTTTTTCTTTTTTTTTCCTGCTCTTGATAGAGCAGAAAACCCATGTGACTCCTATTAAAAATGAATTAGAGCAGCAATCAGCAGTCAGTCGGCACTCAAACTTGATACTGCATATGTGAACTAAGCCTCAAAGTGCTGTAGCATGGAAGTGTTTGGCAGGTACACATCAGGATGACTGAAGACAGCAGCAGCAATAATCCACCTGTCAGGGTAGCTCCACACTTGTTGGTGCACAGTCTGTGGTATGGGCTGGGGTGTGACCACACGTCCTCCTTTTTTGAATGGGTTTCAATGGGCACTACCGGCTTGTTCCGGTCTGCATTTTTGGACAGTGGTCAGACTGCAGGAAGGGCCTGCCTGCGGCCGAAATGCAGACAGGAACTTTTATTGTGCTGCTGCATATCCAGGAAGCTTTATTATCAGTGACATCACTGACAGATTATCAGCAAAATATTGTTGGAAGTAGTTCCACAGATTTTTACTCAAGGACTTGTTCTAGACAGCCGTACAACATCGCAACAGATAAGAATCATCCTCGCTCACTCTTACAAAGAGTGTAACGCGAGTGCCCTGAGCCCTTCTATACCGCGAATGTCCATGTTGTATGGACTTCCTCACAGCAGTACACATTCTGCTACAAAGATAAAAACACTACCCTCCACAGTCACCACCCTAACCCTCCAGGGTATTCCCTGCATGCCATGCAGACATACTGTATAGCGAAATTCCTCCACAGCAGAATCTGATACTTAGAGGCGTGCCCTGTGCAGCCAGCGATGCTGGTGGTTCTCACCAATAGCATTACTACCAATGTGTGTGTGTGTGTAAAAGGATGCAGAATGCTACGATTTCATGGCGTTTATGTTGTAGCCTATAATATGAGGGTCCATGTCTACACAGAAGTATAAAAATAATATGTACCAGGTATCATCACTTTCAATAGATGGAAGGCATTTATTTACCAAAAATGAGTTGCTATCAGCCAATCCTTATCATACCAGCCCTTTGAGAAGCTCCTGGAGTCTCTTCCTCTGTCCTTGGATTTTTTTTGTGTGTGATGATTAGATCTGGTTTATCTTGCCCCAGCTATTTAATTTAAGTATTTTTTTTTTTTCTTTCTTTCTTTTTCCTGCAGTGTACCTACTTCTTTCAAATGGTGTACGTTTTCTACAGTGATTTAACAGAGTTTGACTTTTCTTTGTCTTGTTCCATTATTGAAATGAATTCAACTTATATTCCTCATTTTACCTGGCTCTGTGGCTCATCATTCTAGTTTGTGTAGTGTTTTTGTGTTAAACTAGTGTATATACAGTATACTGCATTACTCTTCAGTGCAGAGATGAATGCAACCTATCAGTAACCCATCAGCAACGTTACATGACGTCAACAACTTTTGACATTTCATGGCAGCATATTACAACTTTTACCACTGTCTGGTTACAGTGGGCATTGGTTCCTTATATTAGGCTATATGCAATTTGCATTGAGGGATTGATCATTTAAAAGAAAACGACAAGCTGTGGATTTCATTTTTCAGTCATTCTTATTATTCATGTTTTATTCCCGGGGTACATGTTAGCGCGGTGCACTAGCGCAGGGGTCTTCAACAGGTGGTCCGGGGACCACCAGTGGTCCTTGAAAGGGTTCCAGGTGGTCCCCAGCTAAGTTGTTTAACCAGATGTAACTCTTGAGAACGTAAAAATGAAGTCCATTTGGTTTCATTTTTACACTCTCAAGAGTTAAAATATTCATCATGTGAATTAGCCCAAGTCTACACAACTAGAAGATGAATGGTCATGAACAGAAGCAAAATAAATCTGCGGGGCTAAAAAATATCCTCAAATGGTGGTCCGTGGCTCAAGTGCTGAATAAATGGTGGTCCCTGAGACGAAAAAGGTTGAAAACCCCTGCACTAGCGCCCTAATGACCGGCCGCCACACTGTTGCCGACGCAAAGGTGAGGAGCAAAGGCCTAGGATCAGCCTGTTAAAACAGGAAGGCCCGTTGAATGGATTTCAGCATCTTGAAAACCTCCTGGTTAGACATATGCAGTGATGGGCAGTAGCTTGTTACAAGTAGCTAAGCTACATAGCTTAACTACAATTTCCTGTAGCTTGTAGTGTAGCTTACTACATTTGTTCTGGGAATAGCTTAAGCTACACTACTTGTTTTGAGTAACAAGTAAAGTAGCTTACTACTTTTTCCCCACACACATTTTAGAATTCCGCCCATTTTTAATGGGTAGAAAACCCATTTATATTTATATTTATATTTATATTTATATTTATATTTATATTTATATTTATATTTATATTTATATTTATATTTATATTTTATTATTGTGATACTTATTTAGAAAGTTGTACATTAATTAATTGAGATATATATTTATATATTTGTAGTGTTGATGTAGCAAACTGTAGCAAGCTGTTGATGTAGCAAGCTACGTCAAGCTACTTTTGTCGTGTAGCTTGTAGTGTAGCTTGCAACAATCTTCTGGGGATAGCTTGTAGTGTAGCTTAGCTACATTTTTTTCGAGAGTAACAAGTAGTATAGCTTACTACATTTTCCCAGTAACTTGCCCATCACTGGACATATGACATGCTACATGCTATCCTTGGCCTGTTTTTATGAGGTTTCCCCACAGGTGTTATATTTTAACATTGTAGTACCTACATGTGAATAGACACAATTATAAACACATTGGTGAAGGCATTTCTTGGTAACGGTTTTGTTCCCAGATTGATCAGATATCTGCTAAAATGCCATTTTAATAGCCAAAGGGGAAAAATGTAAAGATAAACCATTAAAAGATCAATCATTAACATGATATGCACATGCACACACTCTACAGTGGATAGGGGTGCAACAGGCCAACAGCACATACACCAAGGCCCACCCACACTCAATCCTGATTGGAGGCAGGCCCCTCTCATCCTGATTGGAAGGAAGGCTTTTCTCTCAAAGCCAAAACTGAGGGTGTTTTGACCCCAGGGGCTCACTGGGGCCAGGGAGGGGTGACTCCTTAGGGAGGTGCAAAAAAAAAAAAAAAAAAAAAAAAAAAGTGGTCAAAAGTGGTCCAGGTGTTATTTTGTGAAAACACTCCTTAATGCCTGTTTGCCCTCTCCCAAAATAGGCTTATAATGGGGCTAATGGGTCAAATGCAAGTTCACCTATATACATCGCTCCAAAATGCAATTTTCTGCTATACATTGTCTCCCCACCGTGTCAGTAGTGTGTTAACACTCACACTTTCACTTTTGGTACACCAGTGATTCAGCTGTCTCAAAAGATGGGGGCGTGGCACACGGTTTATGGCTGAACCACTGCTGAAACGAAAGTGAAAGTGTGAGTGTTAACACACTACTGACATGGTGGGGAGACAATATATAGCAGACAATTTTGGAGCGATGTATATAGGTGAACTTGCATTTGACCCCTTAGCCCCATTGTAAGCCTATTTTGGTAGAGGGGAAACAGGCATTAAGCAGTGTTTTCACAAAATAACACCTGGAGCACTTTTTTTCTAACAAATTAAGTGCAAATAAAGATTTTTTCAAGTGAAATCGCTGACTATACCTTTAAGTCATAATAAGTCACATCACCAGCATCACTCTCGATTGACATGATGGGCTTTTCAGTTCAGTTCAGGTTTATTTAAGTCCTTAAAAGGGCAAATGGTATGCAGCACAAGTAGACAAGGCAGCTAAAAACAGAAACAAAAACAAAAACAAACAAACAAACAAAAAACAGTGCAAACAATACAAAAACCACAGTACATATTTATGTATACACAGTACCTTAAATACACAACTAAAGTGCTGAGATGCAAGTACTAAGCGCAAGGAAAAGCAATGTAAATAGATAAGAGGAAAAAAAAAGTACAATATAATTTATGTACCGAGGACCCGAAAGGGCTAAGACCTACCCTTAGCAGCATTTAATGTGCCAATGGAGACAGGTACAAATGAAAATTTGTATCTGTTTTTCGAGGCACGGTGGGCACGAATCGAAAGCCCGGTGGGAGAAGTACGTACTCCCCATGAAGAGGATGAGCAGAGTCAGAGCAGATGGACAGAGATTTTCTGAGGACCTGTCTGTTATAGATATGGTCAAGGCTGCTCACCTGTGATCCAATTATTTTAGAGGCAACTTTAACAATTCTCCCTAGAGAGTTTTTATCTCTGATGCTGAGATTGCCGTACCAGCATATAATAGAGAAGGAAATGATGGACTCACTATATGCACAGTAACATAGTTTAATTTGTGTCTTGTCGATGATAAATTTAGCTATTTTCCTCAGACAGTATAGTCGTTGTTGTCCTTTTTTGCACATCACATTTGTATTGAGATTAAACTTTAACTTATCGTCAATAATTGTACCCAGATATTTATTGCTGGAGACAATTTCCACTGTCTGCCCATTCATGACACTGTTCTGGGGAGACTGTGACGATCGTCGAAAATCAACAAACAGCCCCATGGCATGTGTTTTGCTACCTTTCAGGTGCTTGTACACCAGTAAAGTAGCAAGTGCATCTTGAACACCCCTACCAGCCCTGTACGCGGACTGAAAGGAGTCCAGCAGGTGGTCAGTTACAGCCATAAGTTCGGACTTCACCAGTCTTTCAAATTGCTTCATGACTAGCGAAGTTAAGGCAACAGGTCTAAAGTATTTCAGCGATTGAGGCTTATTACACTTAGCGACCGGAACTAGAGTGGACTGCTTCCAAAAAGAATGCACACTTTGTGATCCTGGCTTGCCAAATCCGATCATTTTCAGGCTCACTGAACAGACTCAACCAGGCTATGAAGGTTTTGCCAAGCCTGGTTGTGGCTTAAATCCTGGGTTGGTGAATCCAAGTTTTGTGAAATAGATGACTATACAGAATATACAAATGCAAAGTATCCAATTAATTGTGTGAGATAACAGTGATGATTTTAAAATGCACAGGAAGCGAACATCATAACACACTTGGCACACTGACTTTCCTAGTTATCCGTCTCACTGCGTTCGCAAAAAGAAAAACAAAAACCTAGTAGCTGTGTACAGGAAGGGGGCGTGTTGCTTTCGAGAGTATTTTGCTACAGCAATACCTAAGCTTGACTTTTGCCCTGTATACAATTCTATCTGGCTGAGATCTCAGTAAACAGTTTTCGGTATGCCAGCTTGTCACGTGTGAAGTGTTTTTTCTTTTTCTACATGTTTTGGCTCCTACATTCCACGGCCTGCATAGTGCGAGTGTGACTGATCCACTGCCAACAGGTGCTCACTATCCTGACTGTCATCATTTCCCTGCAGTCAGTCACCTCCAGCCGCGCCCACATGTGTGTTTCCTGCTCTGCAACCCGTTCACAGGTATGTAGTCTTTTCTGCTAAACAACAAGCTATGTAAGTATGTGCTATACTCACTGACATCAAATTTACGTCATAACTGTAAAGACAAAAAGGGGCTTCACTTCCGCTTTAGGTTTTAATAACAACCAGAGCTCCCCTCTCTCCAGACTGTCTGGCCGAATTGCGAGAAGGCAACCGCCTGGTAACATGAGACGATAGCAGGTATGTGAAGTCTGTTTGTCTTTCACTACGACCCAGACCCAATGCAGCTCTACATTGTTTTTTATACAATAGGTTGAAAGGTTGAATTATTTGCAAAGTGTTTGTTTGATAAAAATCCACTGTAGACATATACTGTATACGTATATGTAAGGAATTTACCATGAAAGGGAGTGGGCTGTTGGGCTGATCTACCCAAACAGTGGGTAAATCAGCCAACAACAGTGGGTAAATCAGCCAACCATGAACTTTCATGGTTAATTACGCTTCTACCGCTTTTTACATATAAATTAATTATGTAAAAAGCGGTAGAGGACAATGAAGCCACACCCATACCATTTTCGGTTCAGGCAAGTAAGCACCAATAATAACATCAGTTGCAACAGGTGCACAATGCTTCCATAAAGCTGTCTGACTCGGAGAGTTTTCTTTTTTGAATGATGAAATAATGTTGGTTTAGCAGTGCAGTTGCAGCATTGTAGTTTCAAATAATTTTAAATATATATAATAATAATAATAATATATAATATCTTTGAAATTTGGTCTGTTTTGCATACCCCCCATGCCCATGCCTACATCCGGCCCTAACATATAGTCCCATAAACAACTGATGATTGCAGCCACATTCACTGGCCAACCCCTCTTCTTTGCCCGATGGTGTATTGCCGCCTCCACTGTTAGAGTTCTTTATTGCACCTTGGGTTCATAGCCCCTATTGCCCTGCAGATCTGTGTAGGTTGGGAAAGGTGCCCCTACTCTCTCAAACCCAAAAGGTACCCAGGTGCGATATGAGGCACATTGATGTGTGGCTCTGTGGTCGACACATCCAGGTATTTTAAAGTTCAGAGAGTTGTTCTCCTATTTACCACTCTTTTAAGGCAATTGCTCCCGGATATTTTGAAGTGGTAGAAATATATGGTATTGCTCAGAAGCGGGGATTGAACCCAGGACTCCCACTCGCCAGCCCAGCGCGCAACCAGTCACGCCAATAGGGCTGAGCCTGACTGGCAGGGCTGTGTGGCTGGCTCATGGCTTAGCGCTACACTCACCCCCTCGATCTTTTGGTATATTGGAGGTATATTGGAGATAATATATACCCTCACTCCAAATCCTATCCTAGATTGTAATAATTCACAGAAGTGGGGATTGAACCCGGGACTCCCACTCAAGAGTCCAACGCGCAACCAGTGGGCTGAGCCCAAATCAACTCACAATGTTGCTTTGCAACATTCCAACTGCCTGTGTGAATGTACCATTAGATCACTGTCTGACAAAATAATTGACACCTGAACCCTTTCCTCATTAACCCATTAATACCTGTTTCTTACTGTTCTACAAAACAGTAATTCTACTCCTTTAACTTTGCTTCCACCCTTTAAAGGGATAGTTCAGATTTTTTGAACTTAGGTTGTATGAAATACTGTCCATTAATATAGTGGTGTCAACTGTATTAATTGACATCCACAGTCCTGTGGTGGGAGTTCTGCTTTTGGTCATTATTAAGTAGTTGCGGTTATTTTGTGATGGTCCCTGGGGCCATGCAGTAAAAGTAAATGAACACACAAAACTAATGTAAGTTGTATTGTTGCAATATTTCTAAAATATTAGGGCATCCTTCGTTCATTTTGACCCCTCTATCACTTGGATCTACTTTTTGGGCATAGTGATATGGACACAAAATACATAGTCATAGTGATATAGGGGTCAAAAAATGGGATGTGCTCTTATTTTAGAAATGGGTCAACAATACAAAGGATGTTATTTTTTTTATTCATTTACTTTTACTGTGTGGCCCCAGTGACCCCCTATAAATGACCGGAACTACTTCATATTTCACCAAAACCAGAGCAGAACTCACACCATGGGACACTGGTCATCAATTAATACAGTTGATACCACTCTATAAATGGCAAGTATTTCATACAGCCTAACTTCAACAAAAATCTTAACTATCAGTTTAAGTCACCATTGGTATGAATGGAATCCACACCCCCTCTCAAAGAAGCCCAATGAAAGCAGTTGAAACCGGGCAGATCAAGCATACTCTAATGAGACAGGGAATTACGTGGCAAAGCAGTGAGGAGGGACGGGGGCCTGTTTCTGTGGACAATTCTGGTACTGCACCCAAATAGCACACTGAGAAAATATGGGGAAAAAAGTGGTTGTTTAAAGGTATTAAATGTCCACACTTATATGATACATTTGATTTTAAATACATGGTTGAGCCCCTTTAATAAATATAAACATACAGTAAATCTGGTAATTGGCAGTAAAATAATTATTGACAGCTTATTTGCAGATAAAACAACAGGACGTTTTGAAGAAGCAATCCGATTGTTGAAACAGTTACTAGCCATGCTTTGACCACAATATTTCACGGCCTAATCAACACAAATCAAATATTTCAGCCGCACTTTCCTCTCAGAGCACAGCAAACCCATTGGCTTAGCTAGCTAGTTTCTTAATTGGGGACATTTGTGGAAATATTGTATAACTGCAATATTACACTCGAGGCTGTGCTTTATTGTCAATAGGCCTATTTTGCTTCTGCAATGCCTTTTGGAACATGCATTAAAAAGAACACCCTCTCATTTAATAATGCTTATTTCATTCTGGTCAGGAACAAAGTTTGAAAAACTGGGTTCTGCTTGTCATTTCTTCCTAAAAGGAGATTATTTTTTCACCAATGCTTAAGATCCCTGTCGGCCCTTTGCTCTGCATGTGTCTGGATTTGACACTTTAAAAATGAAAAATGTAATAAAATGCAATTGGAATGAATCTAACCAAACCTATTGTGACTGAACAATGTTTTCTCTGACAGGAATGGCTTACCTCAGGATTGCGTTGTTGGGAGGGTTGGGGTCTGGAAAGAGTTCAGCAGGAAACAGCATTCTGGGAGCAAGTGTTTTCCAAGCAGGTCAAAGGTCAGTGCAATGCGTAGGACA
Source organism: Benthosema pterotum (assembly GCA_039105355.1). Taxonomy (NCBI): domain Eukaryota; kingdom Metazoa; phylum Chordata; class Actinopteri; order Myctophiformes; family Myctophidae; genus Benthosema; species Benthosema pterotum. The sequence continues at coordinate 2,848,749 of CM076986.1, forward strand.
TGGCGAAGTGGCAGGGAGACATGTGACAGTGGTGGACTCACCAGGCTGGATCAACAGACCGCTACAGGAGACTCCAGAGATGGACAAACTGGAGATCCAGAACAGTGTGTGTCTCTGTCCTCCTGGACCGCACGCTGCTCTTCTGGCGGTTCCTCTTCATTCAGCCTTCACCAAACGAGACAGGGTAGCAGTGGAGGAACACATGTCCCTTCTGTCACAGAGCGTGTGGAATCACACTATCGTACTGTTCACCATTGGAGACCGTCTGGGAGACAGAAGCATTGAGCAGCACATCGAGGGTGGAGGGAAACACCTCCGCTGGCTTGTTGCCAAGTGTGGGAACAGGTACCATGTCTTTGACAATGAGAAGACAGATGACACTCAGGTCACACAGCTGCTGGAGAAGATCGAAGAGATGGTGGCAGGAAACGGGGGTGGCCACTATGAAGTTGATGCAGATGTTGCAGAGAAGCTCTCAGAAAGGAAGAGGAACATGGAAGAACATGTCCTGACATTGATTACCAAGACACACAGACACCGAGCTGTTCTGAAAGCTCTGTTCGAAGGTAATGGACAACACCTTTCAATCAATCAATCAATCAATCAATCAATCAATCAATCAATCAATCGATCGATCAAGATTGATCAGTCAGTGTGTGTGTCTGTGTGTGTTTGTGTAAGGGGAACATCTGAGTCTACCAGATGTGAGGCTGATGTTGGTTGGAGGAGAACAAGATACAAGGACCTGGGCTGGAGGTCTCATGCTGCAGGATGATGTGTTTCCATTTAGGATGGTGAGTAATATTAGAGAGCCAGCGAAAACTGCTGGAATATTACATGAACTTTATGTCTCAATTAACTTCATGTAATACCGACCGCGGCAAGGACTTTTGTTGAATGATGAGAAAATGGTAAAACACTTTAATAATAAAAGCTAAACGTATATAGTAATAGCAGGTAAAGCACCAGTCGTTATTTAGGTTAGGGAAGGTAGATAAACTGATTTGTCTTGCTTTTACTGTATTCATCTTTTATATTAGTAGCTGTAATGAAAACAGCATTGCCAAACAGGGTTGCAAACTCCAGGAAAACAGGGAGGGTTGCCAACTTTATGAAAACAGGGAGGGTTGCAATCTGCTTGTCGCCCTTCTGGTTGCGTTTGAACTAGCTTCTGGTGATGTTTGGTTAGGGCCCAGGTAGCGTCCAGTTGGTTACTAGCCGAGATCAGGTTGGCGAACATGCACTGCTCCGTGCTTGTGGTTATATTTAGGCATAGGGTTAAAGATAGAGACCTATAAACTAGTCCTAACCATATTAAGCAACAAGTCACAACCAGGATGTATCTACTTGCTCACTAGTCTCGACCACAAGCAACTGCCAGGTTGTTGTTTGTTGAGGTTGTCTGTGAGGTTTTCATAGTAACTTGTGGTTGCAATTAACCATTTTCAGATATAGTTGTATGTCTAATGATTCTATATAGTTCATTACTGTTTGTTGCTATTAGACAATGTGTGTCTTTATTTAGAATAGTCATTTAAATTAGGTTTAGGCCTACCTAGTTTAAAACCTCAAGTCACTTGTATTGATTATGAGAACTAACATAGAGAAAACCTATATTCCAGCCTGAACTGACAGAATGTGTCAGACATCAGAGACGAGTTGCTGACAGAAATGTGAGTGTGGTGATCAGTCCAGACTGGTCCACTACACCTCCATCGCAGAAGATCAAAGACGTCCTTCTACACGGTGTGACTCTGTGTTCTCCTGGACCCCACGCTGTCCTGGTGAATGTTGATATATCGTCCAGTTTCTCCGAGGCTGACAGGAGATCAGTGGAGGAACACATGGAGCTGCTGGGGGACAGAGTCTGGAGACATGCTCTGGTTCTGTTCACATGGGGATACTGGCTGGGAGGGAGACGTGTTGAGGAGTACATCGAGGCCGAAGGAGAACCTCTGAGGAGGATCCTGGAGAAATGTGGCTACAGGTACCACGTTCTAGACTGCTACAGACGGGAAATCTCAGAAGTTAAAGCGCTGATGGAGAAAGTAGAAGGCATGGTGACCAGGAACAGAGGACACTTTGGACCTCCAGAGTCCAGAGAGGACAGGTCTGTCGGGGGCACAGGACAACTCAGCCAGGGACATGAGACGAGACGGAAGACCCCGTTATTAGAAAGACTCACAGGGAAGGAGACATTAACCAATGAAGAATGGGTCATGCGTGAAGAGGAATGGAGGAGGAGAGAGGAGGAATGGAGGAGGAGAGAGGAGGAAGGGAAGAGGAGGGAGGAGGAGATGATAGAGAGGATTTTGCTGTTTGTTGAGAAGGAGCCAGAAGAACCAGCGCTGCCACCTGTCCGGAGAAGGATGAGCAATGTACACACTCCTCCAAGTAGTGAGTATTAATAGAATCGATTGACTGATTTTATTTCTTATCCTATTTCAATTCAAATGAGCCTCATTGACATGTCTGAGAAAACACACATTTACATTGCAAAGGCGGGGGTTATTATTGTTACTTAGGCCTATTGCACTCCTTAAGTAGTAAATGTTGCATTCATATAGCAGCTTCATTCAAGCAATTCAGGATTCCGTGTCTGTCTCAAGGACACAAACACAGCAGCAAGCTTTGTCAACTGTTGTGACATAAGAAGATGGCCAATGGAATAAAACCACCCTGAGGACTACTATGGTCTGTAAGTGTATACAGAGCTGAAACATTTAAACAGACCTCAAATCATATCTTTCTCCTTTGTCCTGAAGAGGCAAATATTTGACGCTGTCCGTAAAAATATGAAAAATAAAATAAATCCCTATTCCCTGTTATAAACATGTATAAAATGATGCAATGTGTAATAACTTTTTAAAACAACTCCCTCCCTCCAAACCCCCTCCAACTGTAGGCCTACATATTGTTTCCACATTTTCAACTATTTTTAATTGCATTGTATTTGTGACTCTGCTGCGGGAGCCCAGAATTGAGCTGGAAACCTTGCAGTTACCATCCAGCTTGAGCTGCTGCTGCTGCTGCTGCTACTACTACTACTACTACTAATAATAATAATAATCAGTATGTTGTTGTGTGTTGTCTTGTGTTTCAGTGAGTGGTGGAACGCCATCTCAAGCAGGAAGTTCATGGTCACATGGCAACAAGGTTTTTGATTGGCTGATGAAGAGACATGCTGGACCAATAGCGTCCTCTTCAGGATATGAAAGTGAAGCTGCCAGCCAGCTCGATGCCATGAGTGTGAGAGATGAAGATGATTCATAGGTCAAAAAATAGAAATAGGAATCGAAATTGGACATTTTATTAAGAACAATACTTTCACTAATGATCAGATCAAGAACCATTAGGCAGTCATGATGAAATGATACAACATAACTCTCAACAACTATACATTGTCATCATTTGCACCAACATTACGTACATCTAACTCGCATATTTAAAAAAAAAAAAAAAAAAAAACATTTTTTAAAAACAAACAAAAAAAATGTATTATGCCCATTGCACTTCTGACTTCAAATCATTTTTAATTATTTCTGATCCTGTTTCTAGAATAGTTCTGTATTCTGTGATAGTGATATAGATCAGAGCCTTCAACACTGGGTCTTATTGTTACTTATTATCGGTTCTTATTGTTACTTATATTATCTGCATTTTGTATATTGTGATGGAATAGTAAACTTCACCTTTGACTACTCTTTTCTCCCTGTAAATGAATAGACAATCTACAACCACGCTATTTTCCGGTAATTTCCCCCCCAGAGTAGTCTTTATTATACAAAGATTTGGGAGCCCCTGCAGTATCTCCGAGGACCCTCTAGGTATCAGATCAGAGCATGTGAGTAGAGAGTGGAGCGAAGCAACGAACGGAGGGTTTTTAAGTGAGCGCGGAGCTCACTTAAAAATCTTAAAATGGGTCGGAGCGCAGTCTGGATCGAGAAGTATCCTCTACTCCAAGCCACTCTGAGCCACTCACTCCCCATCAGGGGCGTTTTTGCCATTAGGCAGACTAGGCAGTTGCCTAGGGCGCCATAAGGGGAGGGAGGCAACCATGAGGGGAGGGGGGTGACCATGAGGGGAGGGGGCCGATCATGAGGGGAGGGGGCCGATCATGAGGGGAGGAGGCGACCACTGTGGGGGTCCCCAGCTAAAATTATGAATATTATGAATACTGTATATTACCAAATTACTTTGTACTGGTCTGCTACCATTATTTGATAGACCTACAGTTCATGTCAAGTGTGTTTTTAATGTAAAAAAGGCATGATGATGAACATACATACGGTAGTAAGCAAAATTGTTGTCTTTTTGAGTCAAACTGCTATTGTCCAATAGACCTTTAGTTAACCCCCTCTCCAAACTACTATGGTCCAATCACAGCTAAGCTTTGTGTGTTTTATGAAGCAATTCTCATGAGACTGGGTAGAATGAAGACAGTACAGTACAGTTTAATTTAACTTTTTATTTCGTTGTGTTTCATTACAGGGAATAAGTATGTTCTTATTTGCTTTGGGGTAAAGGCCTCATTTGAGGAGCTTGATTTGTTGGTTAAATCCCTTTATAGTGCATTTGATAAAACTTGAACAATTTGATCAGTGGTTTATTTTGACTTTCAATGCATTCAATGTGTATGTAAAAGTTGGCATTTGCAAATTAGCTATGTTATTGGTGGCTTGTAAAGATAATTCACACCATGGGGATTCATTTGGCACATAGAATGACATTGTAGATACATACAGTACGCAACCCTGCGCCTCTTACACCAGCTTGCGTATTATCCGACAAAAGCACAATCAAGTTTTCAGCCCAGCCTGTAACCTTGACATTGCTGCATACTGTAGCAGCGGCGTGAGGGAATCGGTGGTTATGTTGATACACTCGTGATCATATTTGCCGTCCAAAATTTGGTCCTACAACTCTAGAAAGCTAGATGCCATCATGGCGAAGATACACTCTACATTTGGTGGAAGTGCAACAGGCTAACAGCCATAGAGTAATAAAATTTAGAGTGGTAACCGCAGCGATAGCCCCGCCCCCTTGTTATTCATTTCAATACAAGTTGCTCATTGGCGTTTGGAAAGCACCCGGAAGTGTGTCTACTTATGCATTTGACCACCAAAATCTGGTGTCTGTCCAAGACCTGAAACCTACTGGCAGCAAACTCAAGGAGCATGATGTCCATTCAGAAGAAGTGGATCCCCGACCCCTAACAACACATCTTCCTCTAGAGACACCCACCCTCAAAGATCAAAATAAAAACAAGACTTTGAGTAAAATGAGGTCAAGATTCCGGCTGGATGAAGTTAAAGTTAAAAGTCACAAAAGGGAAATGATTAATTTCAGGAAGCAAATGAGGAGGCTAATGATACAAAAAAACAAAATACCCAGATGAGAGCTCAGAGCCCCTCCAGCCATACAAGTGAGGAGGAAACATCACAGATGAGAAACCTGGTCCATCGATTCCTCCAGCAGGACGATGTCTCCACGATCATAAATGGAAAAGCAGGGGAGATCCGGAGACGTGGACAAATCTTTAGAAAAGGGGCACTGTTGGGATGCTGAAGGAATTTAATAAGGAAGAGAGGAAATCGATACTTCTAATAATGACAGCAGCAAAAAAAAATGTATATTAAGTAACTGGGAAGCGAATCATCCACCCACCCTTAAACAATGGTGGAGAGAACTAATTTCATACAGTACATCAGAAAAAATCATGTACAATATTAAAGGGAAACCATTAACATTTGGCAAAATTTGGGGGAATATTATCAATACTATAAGCAATATTGAGGGAAAGATATCACTGAATGAATGAAAGTCAAGCCCAGACATCACAATTATTTAAATATGAGTATCGGTGTCCTCAGGAGTGGTGTGGTTGAGAGCTAAAGGTGGGGTGTCGACATGTTATAAAGGGAGTATACATATTGTAAGTGGGAAAGCAATAGAAAGGAGAGGGAGAAAATATTTTGCTACTCTACAAAAGCCATCTCTGCATACTATCAATACTGTCGTATTTTTATTTTTGATATTGATAGTGTTTATGGTTAATGTGTCATTTTTATTAATTTTCAATCACTCACGGGTGAAAAAGAGGGAGAAAGGAAGTGCCACGGGAGGAAAAAAAATGTTAAAAAGAAAAGAAAAAATGTACAATGTGACACAGAGCGAGGATGGTGATGTAACTCTTTGTAACGGGGGAATGTGTGGGGAAATGAAATGTTGTGGTTTCTATGTTTAAAAAAAGGGGGCACTGACAGACACACTGGAGAGACTCCACACACATTTTTTTACAGCAGCACCTTCAACAGAGGCTCTCCAGGGCCCAGTTCTTTAAATTGTGACCATTTCGGATCGTGAAACCAAGTGTCACAAAGAGAACCTTGTGCCTGTAAAATTCACGAAAACATCACACATAAAGTAAAGCGGCTACACCAGCTTTGTCACGCCCTAGTCCAGGGCGTGCCATGCCTGGTCCGCCGTCCCTATGTTGCCCTTCCTAGTGTAGTGTGTGCCCTGTCCCTGTCGCAGCTGTTTGTTGTTTGCCAATTATTGTGTTCTGTACTTACGTATGTGTTCTCTGTGTCACCTGTTAGTTGCTACGTGTTAGTTTGTTCCTTCGGACTCTGTGAGGACTTCTTCCTTTGTTAGGCCCTGTACGGCCACGTTGCTTTTTGTTTAGTTTTTGGACGGTTAAATAAAAGTGTTCGTGTGTGAACCGTTTTGTTTGCTTCCTGCTTTCCGCTCCGCTCCAAGCCGAAGCCCTGACAAGCTTGGGGTGATCTCAACTTCATTCCCTAATGAATTAGCTAAGACTTGTGTTCGTACCACCAGAACATGCATTGCATGTATAGACGTCGCAGCACAGAGTATTTCCTGCAACATTGGATCCATCCAAAAAAGGGAACATCATTTATTACGAAGAATGGGTCACCAGGTCTGTGGCAATTAAAAAAAAAAAAAAAAAAAAATGGTTCATTGGAGGAGGTTGAGGTGAAGAAGACAGTGTTGGAGAAGAAGCCCACTTCTACTGAGAAGCTTGTAGATCTCTTACAGGTTCACATGCCAAGATCCCTTATTCATTTATTCCACATAAGGCACCAGTATGACAGTCTGACGTCTGTCAGAGAGTCTTTGACAGACAAAGATGTGTGTGGAAGTGAAAGAGACTCACTATGGTGGAGGGAACTGCCAGGTGACTTTGCACTGGTGTGCACGTACATGAGTGGAGGGGAAAGAGTCGAGTCTTTTTCCTACAACAGAGTGAGTCTTGTAAAGGGGAATCTAGTGATTCTTATGTGGTCCTGATCATTGGTGTGAGTGACAGTGAGATTTTGTGTGGTTTGATTTATTGATACAGGCTATTTAGTTTCCAAAATGCTATACGGGGCATGGGATTCTTGTTAATGTTGGACCGTGTGAATGGGGAATTGGGTATAAACTGACATAAACTAAAGGAATTAATATATAATATGTTATTTGATTATTTAATATTATTCAATATGTTATTCCTTTGATGCTCCTTGAAATGTCATTGGGTGTATTGGGTGTGTTGGCTGATGTGCCGTACTAGTGGTACTACTAGCTGCTCCCGCATCTGTGGCTGCCTGGCTCTCTAGTTGCTGCTGTAACCCGACACCATGCCTGTTGTCTCGGAGCTTCCACAGTGAGAAGCGGCAGTGGCATCCGTGTTGCTGAAGCTGCTTGCCTCGAAGCACAACTCGCATCTGGTTCTGAACATGAGTGGTTCTGAACACTCATGTTCAGAACCAGAATGTCAGTATTTGAAAGATTTTGATATTAAAGTCAGTATTGACGTGATGCAGACAGTAGAAACTAGACCTTTACCTGTAAACTGTAAATCTGTAAAGTCTGCCTGGATTGAAGAAGTACATCCGTTCATTGAGGACATCAACCGCAAACCTTAATCGTTGCACAACGGCACAAGCCAAGCCTGGCAAGGTATGAGCACTTTGTGAATAGAAAAGAGAGATTGGCGAGATCAGCTACCACCCAACTCCCAATAACAGAGTACAGGAGCAACCCCGTTTACAATGTCACCTAGCCGCAGGTAGAAAATCTTAAGTGGAGAAGCCAGTGTTCATAACACTCATTACAGCCAGCCAGAAAGGTGCCATCAAGAAAAAAAGATACAGACACTGATGGACAAGAAATTTATAGAAAAAAAATATGTGAACTCTCTCTGTGTGCACAACAGCAGATTGCTGGTCAGCTGTAAACAAAGCATGTCCACTGGTTAGGCAAACTATGTTTCTGTGAGACGCACTGGCATAGGAAGATCAAGCACATACACATGACATATTGGCAAAAGTAAAGTCAGATGTCAACAAAGAATTCAAAATTCACAACAAGGCAGTGTGTATGGTAACAGACAACACTGCAAATGGCAGCAAATCAGGTCTGGGGCCTTGTAGTAGACCAAAAGTCTGTATCACCAGACCTGGGCTAACCAAATAATTACCCATAATAATTAATACCTGCAATTCAAAAAATCAAGAAATCATGTGACCCCCAATTTAAAAATGTTACGGTACTCCCTTGCTTTCTTCATCATGAGTTGAAGCTCTTGTTTGCCGCTTTTAATTATTATACATCATTATTTGGTAAGCCAAGGCCCAGATCTAGTTGTACAGGCTTTTGGCCAAGGCCCCAGTCCTGATTTGCTGCCATGTAGCCAATGAGAAAACTTACACTACACCTGGCTACACCATAGCATTCGAGAATACCAGCTAAGGGCTGTTTTTAGTGTGTCTGTTCTGTGGAACAAGGTGAAGTGGAGTCCAAAGGCTTCTGATACTGTGGAGGAAAAGCCTGGCATTAGATTCGCTGTGCCAAATGACACAAGATGGAACTCTGTATTTCTTTCCATGGAGCGACTTTCTCGCATTGCAGCACTAACTGCCTAGGTAGAAGTGAACGTGGATGAAGCCACCTCTGCAAATGTTTCCACTCCCCTACATGACTATCTGATCCTGCACACTGTGAGTGATGAGTCGGTCGATTCAATCCAAGTGAAGTCAACTTCATACCCAAGTTTATAGATGTGATAAGGCCCTTAGCACTTGCACTAAACATCCTTAAATCAGAGAAGAACATTTTTGGGGGGTACCTGGCTGGCTCCAACCATTGTGCAACTGCAGTTTCATATGAATGAACTTTTGGAAGAGAGCCAAGAGCCAACAGCTCCAGAGGATTTCATTACATGCTGTCCCCCACAGCATCCAGCAGTCGAAGGTTACAAGGGGAGCTACCACAAAATTTGAAAGGAATATAGCAGGATTTTTGAAAATTGAAGTTGTCCTTTAATCGTGTGTTGTTCAAAACCTCCACTGTTGGTTACCCAAATGGAACCTGTTCATGTAAAAGCTGTGAGCTTTTATTTTGTTTTATGTCCGTCTGTGTGGTTTGAATCATTCTGGACATAAGTTCATGATTTGTGTTAATGTGTTATTAGGATGTTTTATTTATTTTATTTTATTTATTGGGGTGTCATTTGTATATTTTTATTGATGTCATTTTTTTATGTTCATAGTTTATTGGTGTAATTGATTGAAAATGTTCATAGTTTGTCGGTGAAATTGATTGTTTGAAAATGTTGTTCATAGTTTAGGAGAGTAGATGTTTAATTTTTTTCTGCGTATGCATCATGTTCATGTTACTGCAAAAAGTAAAAGATTGTGTTGTACAAAGCAGTCACTGAACACAAGTCACTGAACACAAGGGTCTTCTGGATGAGAGGGAGATCATATGTGACTAAACTCCACCCACATTGAGTCATCTTGGGGGAATGAACTTTCCAGTATAGGGCTATAAAACTTTTTTTTCTCAGATTTTTTGTTATCTGTGAAAAATGGCCTGAAGCAAGCGTATTAGTTGTTTCATGGTAAAGCATATATGAGATGAATGTTAGACCTTAAAACACAGTGTAAACATGTTATAATTGAATTAACGTGAAATGTAATTACAATGCTGACCATTATTACCTGAGTCTTCCGGGCCGTTAGCTTAATTAGCTTAATATGCTAACGGTTTAATCTGATGAAGTGCCTCTAGTTTGGTAAATAGGCGATCCCCGTTGTCATGAACAGATCGCGGCAGTCGCGTCAATGTGACTTTAAATAACAGCCACGTTGCATTCCACATGAACTACTAGTAGCCACGTTATGTTATTAAATCGGCGTGTAAAACAGTAAAGCATTTGTCTTCTTCGGTGGTGTAAATTCAGAGCCGTTCTTCTTCTACGTCTCTCTGAGGGAATACAGTGGAAGTACGCAACTTCTTACTTCCTCATACAGAGAGAGGGTTGCCATGTTGGGTTAGGGGTACGATTACTTCTCTGCCAATTTTGGCCAACATTTATTTGATATTATGCTCATCCTTATTCTGGTGACTACTGTGTGATTGAATAATAATAATAATTACTTCTCACAAACTTGGCAACAGCATAACATTCTACACGAAAGAGTTGCAACATCGAGGGGTCAGAAACTGAGTGTCCCTATTCAGGCTGCATGAATAGCAGCTCGAGCAAAGTGGAGTGAGAAATGCATGATAGTTTTCAACGAGCCGTATCTGTATACACTCCATAAAACAGGCGCATCCAGCTGTATGTAGTACACGCTAATATCGACATGGACGCTACAAAGAACACGGTGGACCTGACGGCTGGACACGATTTTATTGCTAAAAGGATTAGCATTCGTCTCAACATGTTGAGGACGGAAGGTTTGACTAAAAGCTATCAGGCGGAGTTGAATAATGAGCTTGAGGAGTTTTTGAACTTGGACGACGGCGAGGACGAAGACCTTGCAGAGGAAGACGACTCTGATGAAGAGGCGAGTTTGGCCGGGCATATTATAGACAATGATTTTCGTATATTTGAAAATGATACACACTGTAACATTGTTACTGCCGAGGACCCGGTGTACGAGGAGGCATTAGCCAACGAGGTTGTCCATCCGATCCAAGAAAAAGAAATGAATGCAATCCGCAACTTCAAGTGTAGATGTGCAAGGCGCTGGTTAAATAAAGAAAACCAAACCCCACATCCCTCATCATGTATACACAAGTTGGATCCATTGGATGTATATGAAAGACGTCAGCAGATGTCAATGTTGACAGCAGACATGAGAGACATGGTCATTATGGGGCATTATGATGCACACATAAGGCGAACAGAGATGACGTCTGATAACAAAAGAACGCCAACCAAACGGAAGACTCCATGGACTGAATACATCATCGGTGACATCAAAATCTGTAGGACAACGTATATGTTTATCCATTGGTGAGTTTATACATTTGCCTATCACACATATGTGAGTTCTGTGAGGACTACGCAAAAGACATAACGTGTCGTAAGCCACCACCAAGCCCCCCACCACGTCCAACAAAGACACCAGCCAGTGTCAGAGTATAGTATTGCTTGAACAATATCTAATGTGGGGGTGGGTAGGGGGTACTAAAATACAATCAGCTATTTTGGAAGTTTCATACCAGGAATTGTTTGCTGTGTAGCATTTGCTGTGGTTTGCTGTGATTTTATTCCTGTGGTTTTATTCTACTTCCAAACCTGTACATATTTTTATGATAAAAATATCATATATTCGTATGATGCATGTCTGTCCGTGATCCAAAGTAACAAACATTTTAACGCCACTAATAAAACTCTTTGCTATTCTATTCATCAGACCTATTCCAGTGGCCATATCATTTATAGGTGGAATTCCCAGCCCACCCTGAAGTTTGGGATGCAGGCAGGGGACTTCATGTTGGCCTCCAACATTCTTCTCTCTGGGAACAACTTTGCCAAAATCACCTTCCTATTCAAATTCATGAATATGCGGGTGATTAGTGCAAAGTCGTTCTTCAGCATCCAGGGCACATACTGTGTGCCAAGTATCAAAGACATCTGGGCAGAGAGAAGGGTGGAAGTCATTGAGCGCCTCAGAGACAGGGATGGTGTGGTGGTTGTAGGTGAGACAGTGTTTGATGTATAGAAGGTGTTATAATGTATTTTATTAGTCTTTACTGTACATTGACATGCTGTTCATACATATCCACAGCTGATGGAAGGATGGACAGTCCTGGCCACTGTGCCCAGTACTGCACATACACCGTCATGGAGGAGGAGTCGAGAGACATTGTGTCGTTCGTGACTGTCGCCAAACGCCAAACACAGAGGAATTCTGTGGTAATGGAAAAAAGGTGTTTGTCGACAGCATGACTCAACTCCTGCATGACCTGAAGGTGGTTGAGGTGTGCATAGAACCCCATGTGCAGATCTCCTCAATCATGGGTAAGTAGGCATTTACATGTGTTTGTTTGTGATGACGTTGGAATGTTGCTGAAAGATAAATGTGCACTCTTTGTCAACCAGATCGAGGCATAATGTTCCCAGCTGGGGGTGCGGCACAGCTACGACATGTGGCATGGGTCTAAGAATCTGGCAAAACGGATCTCTGCTGTAAGTATTTCATCATATGGACAATCTTGACTATTGTGTATTTTCTCAAAACTAAAAACTTGTGATTTGTGTTTGTGTACTCTTCAGGCAGCACAGTCCACAGGCCAGACAGTCCTACTGCAGTGGCTTCGGGACATAACACGGCACTTTTGGTGGTGTTGTGAGAAGGCTTCGACCTACGCAGAATTCTTGGTAATTGAAAATTATACATTTGAGAGACTGAGAGCAAGGGTGAGCGAGCAAGAGAGAATTATATTTTAGATTTTGTATATGTATTTGTATATTTGTTTTGTTTTATCCGGAGCTGTGGCTGGGGCATCCTACACCATGTAGCCAACCAGCACAAGTGGATAATGGGCCAGTGTCAGCATGGAGAGCTTGAGGAGAGCAGTTCAGGAGAGCAGTGGTTGGAGGTTGGCTCGGGAGCACTGAAGGTTCTCACAGATGATGTGATGAACAAGAGGTGGCTTAAAACAGCTTTATTCTACTTCCAAACCTGTACATATTTTAATGATAAAAATATCATATATTTGTATGATGCATGTCTGTCCGTGATCCAAAGTAACAAACATTTTAACGCCACTAATAAAACTCTTTGCTATTCTATTCATCAGACCTGTTCCAGTGGCCATATCATTTATAGGTGGAATTCCCAGCCCACCCTGAAGTTTGGGATGCAGGCAGGGGACTTCATGTTGGCCTCCAACATTCTTCTCTCTGGGAACAACTTTGCCAAAATCACCTTCCTATTCAAATTCATGAATATGCGGGTGATTAGTGCAAAGTCGTTCTTCAGCATCCAGGGCACATACTGTGTGCCAAGTATCAAAGACATCTGGGCAGAGAGAAGGGCGGAAGTCATTGAGCGCCTCAGAGACAGGGATGGTGTGGTGGTTGTAGGTGAGACAGTGTTTGATGTATAGAAGGTGTTATAATGTATTTTATTACTGTCTTTACTGTACATTGACATGCTGTTCATACATATCCACAGCTGATGGAAGGATGGACAGTCCTGGCCACTGTGCCCAGTACTGCACATACACCGTCATGGAGGAGGAGTCGAGAGACATTGTGTCGTTCGTGACTGTCGCCAAACGCCAAACACAGAGGAATTCTGTGGTAATGGAAAAAAGGCGTTTGTTGACAGCATGACTCAACTCCTGTGTGACCTGAAGGTGGTTGAGGTGTACACAGATGCCCATGTGCAGATCTCCTCAATCATGGGTAAGTAGGCATTTACAGTACATGTGTTTGTTTGTGATGACGTCTGAATATGTTGCTGAAAGCTAAACTCTTTGTCAACCAGATCGAGGCATAATGTTCCCAGCTGGGGGTGCGGCACAGCTACGACATGTGGCATGGGTCTAAGAATCTGGCAAAACGGATCTCTGCTGTAAGTATTTCATCATATGGACAATCTTGACTATTGTGTATTTTCTCAAAACTAAAAACTTGTTGTGATTTGTGTTTGTGTACTCTTCAGGCAGCACAGTCCACAGGCCAGACAGTCCTACTGCAGTGGCTTCGGGACATAACACGGCACTTTTGGTGGTGTTGTGAGAAGGCTTCGACCTACGCAGAATTCTTGGTAATTGAAAATTATACATTTGAGAGACTGAGAGCAAGGGTGAGCGAGCAAGAGAGAATTATATTTTAGATTTTGTATATGTATTTGTATATTTGTTTTGTTTTATCAGGAGCTGTGGCTGGGCATCCTACACCATGTAGCCAACCAGCACAAGTGGATAATGGGCCAGTGTCAGCATGGAGAGCTTGAGGAGAGCAGTTCAGGAAAGCAGTGGTTGGAGGTTGGCTCGGGAGCACTGAAGGTTCTCACAGATGTTGTGATGAACAAGAGGTGGCTTAAAACAGTACACAAGTACCTAACCTTCAGGTTAGTAAGAAAGAGAAATAAGAGATGGTTGAGTGTAAAAATGTCCTGTAGGAAAAAAGGTCATTCTGGTACTATTATTTTGTCTCACGTAGATCGACTGCAGACCTTGAGTCCTTCCAGAACCACCTGTTAATGTATGCCAGCAAAAGGTTTGCATTTTCACCTCCTGTGTATGAGGCAAGGGCACTAGTTGCTGCACTGGACTACAATTACCACAATGGCCGCCCTCTGAGGCACAGAGTGGAAGATGGCAAGCCAATGTAAGTCTGGTTCTACTAGGACCACACATTTAATATGATGTATAGTTGAACGAATAACAGGGAACTGTTACATTGTGTTTCAAACCATAACAGGCCCCGGCGACTCTACAAAAAGAATGCTGCGCGATGGAGTGTGTACAACACGAGGGTCAGCAAAACCTATGACTACATTCCAGCACTCCAGAGCCGCATCCTTGCTACGAGAATCCGGTCTGATGCAGGGCTGCCTCGGAGAAGACCATATGGCCCTGGACAGTGTTTATTCGTTATTATTGTTTTGAAACACTGTAATATAAGCCTCTCTTCTTATACCAGCATTCCCCAGCCTGGCATAAAAATCAGTTGCGACAAATAAAAGCCCCGGATTATAAAAGAGGTTTTAGGGGAAAAAAAGTCTTCCATTACTTCATTCAAGTGCAGGTCCATCAGTGAATAACTGAAACAATGTTTTTTATATTTTAGAGCGTCTCTACTTTCACCTAAAAATTGTTTTGATCACTATTTCCTCATAATCCCCCAATTCTCCCAGGTGATGTTGTTGGAGGGGAGAGACATGCGGCGCCTATGTAGACACTCAGCGTGGTTCAACCCTTCGCAATGCCCACAGAAGAGGACTACCATGAGTAGCACCACTAGACCAAGGACCAGTTTCCAGTGCCACCTGACTGCTGTTATTGGTCAGTCACAGATGTGGCTTTTTTCTTTGCCACTCTGCTCTGAAGGCCAGCACTGTAGATGTTCACGCTGGTGTTTGGCAAGTGCTATTTAATGAAGCAGGCAGTTGATGTCCTCCAGTGACTGGTGATGTTCAGGACTAGGCCAGATCGCAGCCCACATGGGAATGATCTTTATACAACATTTCCAGGACGCCTTTATCGGTTTAGGGCAAGATCTGATTAGTCATTGTTGGGCAGTAACTAATTACCTTTTCCAGCAACGTAAAGTAAACATATTACTCTGCTAAAATGTTTAATAAGTAATGTTACTCTGCCAAAACATGCCTCATTATTTTTGAGCTTCATATGATGTTGCATATGAAAATTACTTTTGAGCTCCATATGTTTTGCATGATAGCAATAAAATAGATAGAACAGAGATGCACAGTAGTTTGTAGATCCTAATCCACCACAGCATTCTGCTCAAATGACCCACATTAAACGTTATCACAGTTGTTGCTTGTCACTAAACAAATTGTGTTGTACATCTCTATTTGTGGGTGGGAGTGGGGGGGACTTGGGGAATTATTATAATATTCTTTGAATCTAGTAATAAGGTAATATTACTTTTTCTAAGGGGTCATAAGTAAAGTAAAGATATTACACTCGCAAGTAATATTGCCACTGGTTAGAGTATGATTCATTTAACCCATTTGTCCTGACTTGTAGTTTTTGACACTAGATTATACCGTAATTTCCGGACTATAACCCGCTACTTTTTTCACATGCTTTTGACCCTGCGGCTTATACAACGGTGCGGCCAATCTATGGATTTTTACAGGTAACACAGGGGTGGTCCCTGAGAGGGTTCCAGGTGGGCTCCACAAACTAAATGATGGAAAGTTGGTTAACCAGATGTAACTCTTTGAGAGCGTAAAAATGAAACCAAATGGACCCTTGCGGGTCCATTTGGTTTCATGTTTGCACTCTCAAGAGTTACGATATTCACCATCTAAGTTAGCACCACTTAATTAATAAGTCATAAGTCATGTTCATTTTGGTCTAATTTTGATGTTTTGCCTCTTTTGTTTGCAAAAATCCATCCTGGAATTGTGAACAAAACCAAAAGAAATCTTTAGTTTTGGGGTCTGTGGGGTGAAGATATTGTTAAATTGTGGTCTCTGGCTCAAATACTGAATAAATAGTGGACCCTGGGATCAAAAAAGTTGTCTGGTGCGGCTTATAGTCAGGTGCGGCTTATACAAGGAAGAAAAAAAATCAGTATTTTGCCCCACCTTTAGCTGGTGCGGCTCATATTCAGGTGCAGCTTATAATCCGGAAATTACGGTAGTTTCTGACATGCGATTCTATGTATGACATTGGATCATAGTTTCTGATGCTACATACTGTAACAGGCTTTGCTATTCACTTCCTACTCAACTAGCGTCCAGGGATAAAGCCAGTGTAATTTCCGAATGGGTCAGGAAACCGGTCCCTAATGGCCCATACACAGCAAGAAGGGACAGGGACGTGATTTCCAGAACCTAAAGGGAAAATGATTATGAAGTACTCTGATGCAAACTCAGTACAATTACTTTACATAGGCTCGTTTAAGCACAATCATAAAGTTCGGTCAAAGTACTCAAATGCTTACAAAGATAGGTAATTAGAGTAAATGCAATTGGAGTAAATGCAATTAGAGATCTGATTAGTCATTGTTGGGCAGTAACTAATTAAATATTACGGTAGGCCTAATATTACCTTTTCCAGCAACGTAAAGTAAACATATTACTGCTAAAATGTTTAATAACTAATGTTACTCTGCCAAAACATGCCTCATTATTTTTGAGCTTCATATGATGTTGCATATGAAAATTACTTTTGAGCTCCATATGTTTTGCATGATAGCAATAAAATAGATAGAACAGAGATGCACAGTAGTTTGTAGATCCTAATCCACCACAGCATTCTGCTCAAATGACCCACATTAAACGTTATCACAGTTGTTGCTTGTCACTAAACAAATTGTGTTGTACATCTCTATTTGTGGGTGGGAGTGGGGGGGACTTGGGGAATTATTATAATATTCTTTGAATCTAGTAATAAGGTAATATTACTTTTTCTAAGGGGTCATAAGTAAAGTAAAGATATTACACTCGCAAGTAATATTGCCACTGGTTAGAGTATGATTCATTTAACCCATTTGTCCTGACTTGTAGTTTTTGACACTAGATTATACCGTAATTTCCGGACTATAACCCGCTACTTTTTTCACATGCTTTTGACCCTGCGGCTTATACAACGGTGCGGCCAATCTATGGATTTTTACAGGTAACACAGCGGTAGTCTCTGAGAGAGTTCCAGGTGGGCTCCGCAAACTAAATGATGGAAAGTTGGTTAACCAGATGTAACTCTTTGAGAGTGTAAAAATGAAACCAAATGGACCCTTGCAGGTCCATTTGGTTCCATGTTTACATTTTCAAGAGTTATGATATTCACCATCTAAGTTAGCACCACTTAATTAATAAGTCATAAGTCATGTTCATTTTGGTCTAATTTTGATGTTTTGCCTCTTTTGTTTGCAAAAATCCATCCTGGAATTGTGAACAAAACCAAAAGAAATCTTTAGTTTTGGGGTCTGTGGGGTGAAGATATTGTTAAATTGTGGTCTCTGGCTCAAATACTGAATAAATAGTGGACCCTGGGATCAAAAAAGTTGTCTGGTGCGGCTTATAGTCAGGTGCGGCTTATACAAGGAAGAAAAAAAATCAGTATTTTGCCCCACCTTTAGCTGGTGCGGCTCATATTCAGGTGCAGCTTATAATCCGGAAATTACGGTAGTTTCTGACATGCGATTCTATGTATGACATTGGATCATAGTTTCTGATGCTACATACTGTAACAGGCTTTGCTATTCACTTCCTACTCAACTAGCGTCCAGGGATAAAGCCAGTGTAATTTCCGAATGGGTCAGGAAACCGGTCCCTAATGGCCCATACACAGCAAGAAGGGACAGGGACGTGATTTCCAGAACCTAAAGGGAAAATGATTATGAAGTACTCTGATGCAAACTCAGTACAATTACTTTACATAGGCTCGTTTAAGCACAATCATAAAGTTCGGTCAAAGTACTCAAATGCTTACAAAGATAGGTAATTAGAGTAAATGCAATTAGAGTAAATGCAATTAGAGTAAATTACTTTAGTACTTAGTGGTCGCTACAGAAGCAGTTACTGCTGGTGTAAGTAACAATAACACTCACAGATGTGGGGTAAATTACTTAGTGCAATATTTAAGTAGTTCGAAAATAAAATGTATACCTCTGCCTGGGACGCGGATGTTGCCAAAACAAACAAAAACAGCTAATATTAGGCACAAGCTAACTAACTAACTAGAAATCAAATATGGGTTCCCTCACTACCTGACTACACTAGCCGGTGTGGAAAAATACATCAAGTGGCAACCACCCCTTACCTAGTGTTTTCAGGGATTAAAGTAAAAAAAAAAAAAAAAAAATCTTGAGACTGAAAATGATCTTTTGCAAATACTAATAATATAGCACTGAGCTAATTAAATGACCTCTGTGAAATCCTCAGGACTGAAATCACTACCCAGTACTGAGAACTTTAATTCCTGTGTTTTTAGACAAAGACCAACCTACGTGATGTATATGTAAAGGGGCCCCCGTCTTGCCTGTCCAAAGGCAGGGCATACACTAGAACTACTTAATACTTCAGAGCAAGTTTACTGCAGTGACTCTGAGTAGGTCTGCTTTGGGTGAGAGAGCGTGAGAAGTGAACCAGCACAGCACTTATATAGGACACAGGTGAACATGATTGGTTTAAGGTGGGGCCGGGAAATCTCAGCTGGCGAATGAGGATGGATGTGTGGATTGGAGGCCGGACACACTGAAGCTGTGGACACTCCCACCTGCAGGGAATGAGAGTGTGTGGAGGGGGAAAGAGCACGGCCCCAGATAGTGGCTCCAGGCTTGAGGCAACGATCCCTGGTGGCCAAGTTTGGTACTGCAGACGGGTGGAATTCATGCACGAACGCCCCGAGAGCACGCACGCTCGTTTGCTTTGTGCACGTGGACAGGGCAGTTTGTTTTTAAGTTGTTTTCTGAATAAACCAGCGGTCCTCACGTCATATACTACCTCTCAAAACATAACGTATGTATTATATGACAGATAATAAGCTCAATGCAAACCCACAAGCTTGTTTTTTGATGCTTTTTGATGTTTTTTTCCTTTGCTCGTGCGCGACGGCGCTCGTTCATGGTTCCCATAATCCCTTGCGTCGGGCGCGTTCATGGAGAAATACTTCCGCATTTGAGCACCAAATTTTGGTGCTCAAATGCGGAAATAGGCGCACTTCCGGCGGTCTTCCGGGTGCTTCAAAGCGCCAATGAGCAACTTGTATTGAAATGAACGGCAAGGGGGCGGGGCTATCGCTCCAGTCAGGTCTCTGTTATTTTATTACTCTATGGGAAAGAGGGACTGGAGGAATAGAGAGGAGGAATACAGAACTACAGCAAACCTATACGGCACGTAAAACAAATAATAGTGAAATTAGTTGTGCATTAAATCATGACATGATGGCTACCATTCCCATACAAACCTAAAGAACTATGCTGCCAAAGAATGACGTACCTGTAGGCAGCATATCTGTATTCCCTGTTCTCGTCACCAGGCTCTCTAGCTCCCTGGAGTACCAGTAGGTCCTCTTTGTAGCATCTGTGAAGACGCAGGTTGCCTTCATCCAGACAATAAGTTTTAAAGTGTGGCCGCCCACTCAGGCACATCGGCCACAGCATAACCTGCAACCTACAAATCATGTTTTAATCTTTTGTAATGTTATACATAGATCGAGGCATCATAAACCCTTCCTAAATGTCAATGAGGTCACTCCCACAACACCAGAGGGAGTGCCACTAACCATGTTCAACCCAGATTTGGCACAAACAAGGGACTTAATTCTTTCCGCTCATATGCAACCAAAATGTGGAACGCCCTACCAACAGTCATTAAGACTTGTGAATCCCTTGACTCCTTCAAAACTGCTCTCAAGGGGCACCTACAGATGGCTGCAACTCGAAACTGGTCTCTGTAAAACAAAAGTGTATATAAAATCCCTCTACCCACCCCCCTCTCCTCTTTGTACATTTCTCTTTTCCCTTTTTACCTCCACTATGGTTTTACCTCCATGATTTGCTGCTTCTGACTTCACAGAAGTAGTTGTTTTGTACGTATTTGAATGCCTAAATGAAATGAACAAGTTGGCCACTATTGTAAACAAGTGTATGCTTTAGTGTGTCCAATCAGCTCTGTCAGATTTGATGTAGTTGTACTTGACTTGTACTGTAACTCTCATCTCTGTCAATAAAAAAAATCATTCATTCATTCATTCATTCATTCATTCATTCATTCATTCATTCATTCATGGGCTTGCCTCCTGAGCACTTTCTTTTTTATATTTTACATATTTTGTATTTATATATTGTACGAAATAGAATAAAAATCCAAACAACTCTCAACATCTGTAGGCATATCCCTACAATCCCTGGATGCTCGTGATGATGGTAGGGGATCATGTCTATGTTGGTCCATCCACAATGCATCGTATATGATGCCTGGCTCCCTGTTTATCACCCCCCTTCCAAACCTCCTCCAATCCTCCAGCGACATTGACTCAAGAATCCGCTGGAAAAACAAACATGAGAAAGTCAAACACCTTGATTTCAATGCATACATGTGACGTCCATACTATAGTCATGGCTATTAGAAAATTTCAGCAGATATTTGACAAAGTAACTAAATCATTACCATGAAATGTCTCTGCCACTGTGTTTCTAATGATGAATGAACATGTACTGTATGTACTAAAATGTTAAAATTCAACTCCTATGTGAAAAACAGATTCGGGGTACCATATTCACTAACCCATTGAAGGAGTTGTTTTCTGAGCAAAACGAATCGATTCAGCATCATGAAAACACCATAGTTAGACATATCACATGCTACATAAAGCATGATGACATTTTGCATGTTTTGCCTTCTATAAGTCAGTGATTGGTACCCTGACTTTGACCTGTTTTTTAATGAGTTTTCCCATGGGAGTTGAATTTCAATATTTTAGTACATGTTGACACATTAGAAACACATTGGTGAGGACATTTCTAGGTACTGGTTTAGTTCCCAGATTTTCACAAGATACAGACCCCAGTCTCAAGCCTCCTAGCTCCCCTCTTGCAGAGCCAAAAGCCTTGCAGCTTCTTCTCCATCTCTCTGCCTGCCCCTTCCTCTCCCTCTGCCTCGCCTACTATACCACCTCTGGTCCTAGGACCTCTTGTCCCAGGACCCCTGCCTCTCTCTCCCCTTCCTCCAATTGCTCCCTACAGTAACAAAGTATACAGTATAAGTAAAGTATATAATGCTGCTTATAATGCACATACTTTGTACTGTTTACATAACATGTATACTGCACATGACACAAATGCTATATTGTATAGTATAGTGTATTTTGTATAGTATAGCATAGCATAGCATAGCATAGCATAGCATAGCATAACATAGCATAGCATAGCATAGCATAGCATAACATAGCATAGCATAGCATAGCATATATTCTATGCTATACTTAGCTCTGGTCCAGAGCTCCACTGCTTCTGAATGCAAGTCAGAATCAGAAGAAGTGGAGCTCTGGACCAGAACTATGCTATACTAAAAAGACAGTTTGGCATGCATTAAAGGGGAATTCCACCCATTTTCAACATTTTTTCTCTCAGAAAAAAAGAAGCGTCTTAAAAAATCCATTAACATGGTGAAAATACATATTGATGATGTCATCAAGGTGTTTCACCATGTAGTGGTTTTCTTCAGACCTCCATTTCTTGGGAACACAGAATGGGGAAACGTTTTTAACATTGGTAACCACTGTAGCTGTACTAGCCTAGTGCTATTTCAAAAAGTTTTATTTATTGGACACATAGGCTACAGTAAATAACAAGGGCAAAGCAAAGTAGTCAAAACGTTATACGCTATAGTAGCAAAGCTACTGTAAATATCATTGTAATATTACAATATACAACCTCAGAAAGTAGCCTAAAATGCAACTCATCTGCTAATTCTAATGCCTGAATACATACTATACCTCGTCAGAGTCACTTGACATCGTCATGAAAGTGAAGAGTAAAATTCATGTGACGCAGTCACTTTCCTTTTCAATGAAGCCGTCAAACCTGGCAACCCGGCAACTAGAAGCAATACAGCATTGTGCAATTACACAAAATGTAGACATCAGTGAAATCCTGACTATTGCACCTTTAAGTTAGGAGACTTCTCCAGCTGCTTCCTCTTTGTTTGTTGTTTGTTTGCTACCAAACAAATCAATAGTGTCAATAGTGTGTCACAGTGTGTCCCACACTGTGACTGACAGGCATCAGTGTTCAAATGACATAACAGGTGGCTTTCTGTTGTCTCTTTTCTTTTTAGAGATGTGTTTTCAAGTCTGTTAAAACGACCCCACAAGTATTTCCACACTCACTCCAGAGAGGACACAACTAGTTGTACTGTCCTATCAAAAATAGTTGATCTACAAGATCAAAACGTCTCACAATGTGACGCGTTTTGGGCTTGATGTCTATACACAAAGCAAAAGAATTTTCGAGTTTTCGGGTTCTGTGAGGCTTAAATGTCATCAATTGGTGGTCCGCAGCTGAAATTCTGCATAAATAGTGGGCCCTGGTATGAAAAAGGTTGAAAACCCCTGGAATATGACATCAAGATGTAAAAAACGCAGTGTTTGGTCCTGTAACGTTTCCCCACTCGTCCCACACATGCAATTCTTCTGTCCCCTCAAATGAACAGATTTGGATGTGGTCACCCTAAGTCCAAGCTGCAAGGCATTCAGAATGAAATGTTTCTATGGTAGGTCTATATAGCAGCTCTCCTGACCCCAATGAAAATTCTGCATTCTGAATGGGATATTCTATTCCCAAAAAAATCTATTCCAAATTTGGTTTCAGACCAGATTAGCACAGGACATAATGATAAAACATCCTTCATTCACACAAATCACAGTATAATAAGTTCAGGCTTCAGGCTCAAGTTAACATCCATCAGTTTTTAGAAGCTGGGGACCCCTACTCAACATTATAACATGAAACTTCAGGGTTGACATTCTGGCAGGTGGATTATTATAGCTTGTACAGTAAAGTGTCTCATAGTTAATGAGTTATCAGCATCATAAAGAGCTCAGTGAAGTTGTACCTTGTACTCAACACACTGTATCAGTCACACCATCATTATACTGTAGCTCTATGTCTCTCTCTCTCTCTCTGTCTCTCTCTCTCTCTCTCTCTCTCTCTCTCTCTCTCTCTCTCTCTCTCTCTCTCTCTCTCTCTCTCTCTCTCTCTCTCTCTCTGGTCATATCTTCCACATCATCAGTACAGTGGGCTGTCAGGGAATCAAACCGTCGGCATCGACGACACAAACAGGTACTGAAATAACATTGTATTAATTTTTGTGTGACAAAAATCAATCAATTACTTTGTCAATGTATTCAGTAATAATCAAGCAGCAATTTATTTTAATACTTTGTTTTAATCAACAAATGGATTAATCATGATTTTATAACTCAGGTCACACCAGGGTTGTGAAATAATAGTGAAAATATCCAAACTACAATCTGGAAATAGTTATTGATTCTACTTTATTTTTTAAAGCTGTGTTTTGGGTGTTTTTCTGCCTTTATTGACAGATTAAAGTATTTTGACAGTAAATGTCGACAGAGATGTGGGGGGAAGACAAGCAGCTAAAGCCCTGGGGATCGGGAGTTGAACCCGCGGCACGCGGGTTCAACCTGGCTCAGCAGCCTGGCTCAGCAGCACAGTATTTTAAAATTTAGTCTCAGTCTTAGTTTTTATAATATTTACTCAAACATATCCTATTTTTATTTAGTCACATTTTAGTTGAATAAAAGTCAATAATGTTAGTCTCAATATTAATCTATGAACCCCTACATTTATTTAGTTTTAGTCAGCAAAAAATGTTGACAATGTAGTCTTTTTAGTTATCATTTTTGCACTTTAATTTTTTTGGTCAGCATCTAAAAATATCACATTATCTTTTTGATTAACAACACAATTATAAAGAATACATTGAGGAATGGAACATGTTTGAATTGAATCTGCAAATGTATTTGGAACCAGAACAAGTCACATAAATATTGATGATTTAACAGTTTTATTGTGAGAATATAGAATAGATCATATAGAAGTCATTTAGAAACATAAAGCGACTTGTCATCACTCTAATCTGCTGGATCTCTAGTCCACTAGAACCTCCCTGGTATTTTTTATTAGTAGTTTTTAGCTGTTTGATCAAATTGTCATTATTTTTAGTCTTAGTTTTCATCATCGTACTTTACTTAATAAATGGTCAATATATATATATATATATATATATATATATATATATATATATATATATATATATATATATATATATATATATATATATATATATATATATATATATATATAGTTTTAGTCGTTGTAGATAATTTTATTTCGATTTTTATTTCGTTTTCACAAGTAAAAAAATGTTAGTCGACAAACATTAGTCTTGGTTTTAGTCGACTAGAACAACACTGCAGCAGCCTATAGTGACTAGATGGTTGAGATAACTGTCTGGTTTAGTTATTGATTATTAACTAGGACCTTACCCGTTTAATATGTGGAGTCTAAATCATGCAAAGCATGGGTAATGAGATGTACTAATCATTCCAATAATGTAAGTGGGTTGAGGAACAATTGTTTTAATGTATATTGTAACATGGGAAATGATAAATCAGTTGTGGCAAAGCAAGGCGTACAGAAAAATGGTGATAAATAATGTTGTTGCATAAAAATGGTTGTTTCTGTGGACATCATGAAGTATTGTTCCAAGTGTTCATCTCTATTTATCTGAATCCTCCACAAATATAAGTTGTCAGAACCTGTTATGATTACCTGGTTGTGTTTCTTGACTGAATGTGTATGCTGTGTTCTTAACTTCTTTGTGGCATGATGTGCGATGTGAGTTACAGTACATCTGGTTAACCATCTTTTCATCATTTAGCCTGGGGACTACTTGGAATGCTCTCAGGGACCACTGGTGGTCCCTAGATCACTGGTTGAAAACCACGGTGTTAGTGTAGAGTCGACACGTGCACACACACACACACACACACGCATAGAAAAA
Organism: Benthosema pterotum; assembly: GCA_039105355.1. Lineage (NCBI taxonomy): Eukaryota > Metazoa > Chordata > Actinopteri > Myctophiformes > Myctophidae > Benthosema > Benthosema pterotum. The sequence continues at coordinate 2,874,296 of CM076986.1, forward strand.
AAGAAACGATGTTAGTGTTTTGACATGAACGGGGTGGGTGCGCCATGATGGCGAACTGCCTGTACATGTCTATGGAGTTGTCGCAACTCTGTCTACTGTCTGTAACACTCTGGCCGTTCAAGGGCATGCAGAGTCAACGTTGCGACATCAATGGCATGTAGAGTCATACGTGCGACATTGGGGGGTCAGAAACTGAGCGCTCGAGCGCTGTTCGTGCAGCCTGAATAGGGACAGACGCGTAGTCGAACATACAGTTTATTATTAGACAACACAACACGTGTGTGATAGGCATTGTTCGAAAAAGATTATTAGACAACACAACACGTGTGTGATAGGCATTGTTCGAAAAAGAGTGAAATACGATCGTGTTTGCACTTTGCAGTGGGTAGTGTTGAAATATGGACATTGGGCAGCAGCAGCAGAGGCTGGATTTGGCTAAGTGGATGATGGTAGCTTTGACTGCTAGCAGGGTGTAACGTAACCCATGTCGTTCTGCAAAGGTGGATCTCCGTCCCAGTTTGTAAATACGTCCGTTAGGCAATGCTGTCTTCAATGGTGATGGAACGCTAAGTTCTTCTGTCGATCGGACCGTTCGTAGCTGTCGCTCCCTTCCCGTAGCATGGGCGCGTCCTGCTGCTCCTCAAACACCGTGGCGAGTAGGCTAAAGCAGCCGACACACCGCGAGTCGAGGTTATGTTTTATTTTCTTCATTGACGGAGCATCAGAGTTGGCAATGCAAGGCGTTGAGGGAGGGTCGGCGATTCGTTGTAGTCATTGTGCTCGCGTCTCACTCGTGTCCATTGCGCTAGCGTCTCACTCGTCTCCATGCGCTTATATTCCCCGCAATGATAATTCCATGTTGGGTCGGTGTGACGTGTGTGATAGGGGGCGGGTCGCTTCCCGCATATAAAGCTAATGGGGTGCACAAATAAATTCATTATAAATCAACCGTGTGTTAATTTGGCAAAAGGGCTACGTCACTCTCTTCATGATATTATGGTGAACGGCTGTGTGAAAACTTACAGCGATTGGTGGTGGCATTGCGGAGTTATGTGTGTTTCAGACATTCATTCATTCATTCATTCATTCAGACGGACGGACAGACAGACATTTCCGTGGATTATAGTATGGATGATATTCTATTCTAGTTCTATTCTAGTTCCTCAGCATTGTGTTCTATAGACTGTGATGAAGTGATTGACTGTTGAAATGAAATGTGAAACACAGTGATGAATATTCATCATTCACCCTCAGCACATTAATGCACACATTTAAGGATCAGAATCAGTATTTTTTTTAAGTATAAACAACTACTCTGATTATCCTGTAGTGTGGAAAATAGTTGTCTCTGTATGATTTTTGACAACTGATTTAACTGGTTTTCCAAAACATGGATAACAATTACATGAAAAATATGTACCATAATTTGTTATTCTAAGGACAGTATTATTCCAGTCTAATGTATATGATATGTTAGATAAATAACAGGTGGTGCACAAAAACATTTGTAATCTAATGTTTTGGATTTTTTTTTAATTAGATAAATCAGTAACCACAAAATGCATGGTAGTCGTAAAAATAAATGAATAGCCCTATCCTAGATCATAGGATCACACTGAAGCACGTTGTGAGCTTGTATAACAGAACACATTAGCCTGAAATCACCACTGTTAAACATGTAATTTTTATACATGTTGTGGAGTTTTTTTTTTTTTTTTTATCATTAACTAAATCAACAACCAAATATAATACACAGAAGACTATTTTTCCAGGACTCTTAAATAAAGTCTCTTATGCTTAGATAAATACCCCTTTTTTTTTCATTTAAAATATCCCCAGTAATTTCATAATGTAGTAAACCATGAGTATTCAGCATTCATAGATTTGTTTTTCTTTTTTCATTTATATAATTAATTACCTTAACCAGTAGACTGAGATAATGCATATGCAACTATTTTTCCACACTGCATGGAGGATTGTGATCTGATTTCAGGTTCGCATTACTTGTTTACACTTAAATATAAATTATATTGATTAATGTGTGCATTAATGTGCTGAGGGAGAATGATGAACATTCATCACTGTGTTTCACATTTCATTTCAACGGTCAATCACTTCATCACAGTTTACAGAACACAATGATGAGGAAAATATCTGAACACCTATAGGTTGCTGACCCAGCCTGACGGCATGTCGCAGGTTCGACTCCCGATCCTGATAGCCTTTACCGTGTCCCCTCATCTCTCTCCACCTTTCCTGTCTGTCTACTGTTACCTATTATTGTTGCTCTATTCTATCACTGTATATTCTATGATTTATTGTCTGCCTTTGGACATTGTTGCTGATATTAGCAGTAGGAGACTCATTATTGAGCTGAGTGTTAAATAGGGCTGGAAATTGTAGGGTTAAATATTCTGGAAAAGGTTTGTGAATGTCCTTGTTTAGAAATGTTTGTGATATATTATTGAAGCTGTATCACATTCTAAAACACAGTGGTAAAAATGTGTGTGATGTATTGTTAAAGTTCCATTGCATTATAAGACACATTGCTAGAAATGTGTGTGATATATTGAAAGTTTTATAACATTATGAACACATTTCATTATGTTATCAACATGGACCCAAGGATGAATACTTCACTGATTTGTTGTTGTTTATCAGATGCTGTCGTCCACAGTGAGTTAAAATGTTGTTTTGTTGTTGTTTATCAGATGCTGTCTTCCACAGTGAGTTAAAATGTTGTTTTGCCGTTGTTTATCAGACGCTGTCGTCTACAGTGAGTTAAAATGTTGTTTTGTTGTTGTTTATCAGACGCTGTCGTCCACAGTGAGTTAAAATGTTGTTTTGTTGTTGTTTATCAGACGCTGTCGTCCACAGTGAGTTAAAATGTTGTTTTGTTGTTGTTTATCAGACGCTGTCGTCCACAGTGAGTTAAAATGTTGTTTTGTTGTTGTTTATCAGACGCTGTCGTCCACAGTGAGTTAAAATGTTGTTTTGTTGTTGTTTATCAGATGCTGTCGTCCACAGTGAGTTAAAATGTTGTTTTGTTGTTGTTTATCAGATGCTGTCGTCCACAGTGAGTTAAAATGTTGTTTTGTTGTTGTTTATCAGATGCTGTCGTCCACAGTGAAAGCAAACAAAGCAGAAACATGGATCCTTGTCAACCAACTACAGGGTCAGTGTTAAATGATTCATATTTATTTACTCTTTCACTGGGTGAAGATGTTATATCAGGGTAGTGCATTAAAATGTTATAGGCTAAATGAATGTTATAATGTATATTTTTGTACTTTGAGGGAACAAAGCTTTAATTTGAACCATTTCTTTCAAGATAATTCATTTAGAACAATAATTTAGGTATTCCATGGTGACTTCACTGACCTATGTAGCCTACCGTCAAAAGAAAGAACATTTACAACGATTTTAACACTAAAAACATGACGTCAGAAATGTGTGTGTGTGTGTGTGTGTGTGTGTGTGTGTGTGTGTGTGTGTGTGTGTGTGTGTGTGTGTGTGTGTGTGTGTGTGTGTCTGTGTGTGTGTGTGTGTGTGTGTGTGTGTGTGTGTGTGTGTGTGTGTGTGTGTGTGTGTGCGTGCGTGCGTGTGTGTGTGTGTGTACTTCAACATGGTGAAACGTCCTAAATCATCACATTTTGAACAACATATGATAGTCATCAGCTGACATTACTGGTGAAATCAGTCAGTGGTCCTCAGAGTGTGGACCACTGAGGGGACCAGATCTCCTGCCAGACCAAACCAGTTCTAGGCCTGTATGGACAAAGCTAACATGTAATACTGTAATCAGGTCATTGTTAAATGTATTAACTATCCTAAATCAGGACCATGAACAACTAGTGACGTATTGGCTGTGGCCATTTCAAGGCAATCCAAGACTGGTCAAATCTGGCACCAGAATATCACCAGATTTTAACCAACACTAATCCTGACCACTAAAAATGGAAGTCCCTGGATGAAACAGAGACAGTCAGATTGTAGCCTGGTCTAACCTGAAATGATTTTGGCCTAGGGGGCGTGATGTGGGGAGCGGGGTGCCGTGGGATCCACACGGCAGATGAGCTGATCTGATTTGATCTCACTAACTAACCCCCCCCCCCCCTACCGCCCCTCCACTGCTGTGCCATGTCACCTCATTTGGAGCCACCCCCCACCCCCCCTGGAAGGTTGGCTCCCCCCTCTAGGCCACTGTAGGTAGAAATTTAGCCTAGGATTCCCATTTTCACACAACACGGCCGAAAATGAAAGCCTGGGTGTCAGGGCTAGTCAGATTGAGGCCAGAATAACTTAAATCAACCACATCTGGCTTAGCTATAGATTTTTATTATATCAATTTGTGAAGATCCCAGAATATCAGGTGATATTCTGGGTCAGATTTGACTAGTCTTGGTTAACAAGTTAACATTCTGATCATAAAAGTTAACATGCAGAATACAGTTCCTTAAAAGGTGATGCTCCCAAACGTGTGTTTTTGTGTCAAGATACTACAAGCTCACAATGTGTCACATCATAGCACAATGGGAGTTTTATTGATATATTCACAGTAAAACAACTGCACGTATTGTGTTTTGTTGTCATGGTTTCAGGGTTGATCATCACAGATCAGGGTCTCGTGTACCCAGCTGTGTATCCTTGAAGAGTGACCATTCTAAGGGAAAAGGGATTAACTTCAAAGATGGACAGCACTCTACTGATCAGAGGTCAGTGTGTAAATGATCAGAAAAAAACACAGTATAGTATAATACAACAACAATTAGAGATGCATTATATACTCTAGTCGTACTAAATGAATATCAGATGTTTACGTGTGCTACTGTATGGAGAAACATCCTAACAATCCTTCACTCTCTAGTGTTCTGTGTGCTATGTAGAAACATCCTAACAATCCTTCACTCTCTAGTGTTCTGTGTGCTATGGAGAAACATCCTAACAATCCTTCACTCTCTAGTGTTCTGTGTGCTATGGAGAAACATCCTAACAATCCTCCACTCTCTAGTGTTCTGTGTGCTATGGAGAAACATCCTAACAATCCTTCACTCTCTAGTGTTCTGTGTGCTATGGAGAAACATCCTAACAATCCTTCACTCTCTAGTGTTCTGTGTGCTATGGAGAAACATCCTAACAATCCTTCACTCTCTAGTGTTCTGTGTGCTATGGAGAAACATCCTAACAATCCTTCACTCTCTAGTGTTCTGTGTGCTATGGAGAAACATCCTAACAATCCTTCACTCTCTAGTGTTCTGTGTGCTATGGAGAAACATCCTAACAATCCTTCACTCTCTAGTGTTCTGTGTGCTATGTAAAATCATCCTAACAATCCTTCACTCTCTAGTGTTCTGTGTGTTATGGAGAAACATCCTGACAATCCTTCACTCTCTAGTGTTCTGTGTGTTATGGAGAAACATCCTGACAATCCTTCACTCTCTAGTGTTATGTGTGGTATGGAGAACATCATAACAATCCTGACCATGCTTACTGGGATACTACTGTACAAGTTAACATTCTGATAGTGAATGTTAACATGCAAAATACAATTCCATAAAAGGTGATGATCCCAAATGTGTTTTTGTGTCAAGATACTACAAGCTCACAGTGTGTCACATCACAGCACAGTGGGGGTTTTACTGATATTCACAGTAAAACAACTGCACGTATTGTGTTGTGTTGTCATGGTTTCAGGGTTGATCATCACAGATCAGGGTCTCCTGTATCCAGCTGTGTGTCATTGAAGAGTGACCATTCTAAGGGGAAAGGGATTAACTTCAAAGATGGACACCACTGTACTGATAAGAGGTTAGTGTGTAGATTAGAACGATCAGAAAACAACACATTATATTATATTATATTACAACAATAGTTGCATTATAATATACTTTAGTTGTACTCTCTAGTGTTCACTGTCTAGTGTCCTGTGTGCTATGGAGAAACATCCTAACAATCCTTCACTCTCTAGTGTCCTGTGTGCTATGGAGAAACATCCTAACAATCCTTCACTCTCTAGTGTTCTGTGTGCTATGGAGAAATATTCTAACAATCCTTCACTCTCTAGTGTTCTGTGTGCTATGGAGAAACATCCTAACAATCCTTCACTCTCTAGTGTTCTGTGTGCTATGGAGAAACATCCTAACAATCCTTCACTCTCTAGTGTTCTGTGTGCTATGGAGAAACTTCCTAACAATCCTTCACTCTCTAGTGTTCTGTGTGCTATGGAGAAACATCCTAACAATCCTTCACTCTCTAGTGTTCTGTGTGCTACGGAGAAACATCCTAACAATCCTTCACTCTCTAGTGTTCTGTGTGCTATGGAGAAACATCCTAACAATCCTTCACTCTCTAGTGTTCTGTGTGCTATGGAGAAACTTCCTAACAATCCTTCACTCTCTAGTGTTCTGTGTGCTATGGAGAAACATCCTAACAATCCTTCACTCTCTAGTGTTCTGTGTTCTATGCTGCTGTCAAGTTAGTTGTCAGTAACATAGCAGATAGTTGATCAGTCGGTTGATTCCAAAGATAAGCGTATATGATAAGGATGTTTCCAGCATGATACACAACCAGTGAAACCACCTCTGTTATCATGTTGACCTGAAACCAACCTGATTTGTTAGACTTTGATACGGAACATGATTAAACAATTCCTACAATCATAAAGTTTAATGTCTAACTATTCTAAGCACAATGAAAACGGTAAATGGTAACAAAAACACAGCCCCTCACAGAAACAATCATCAGAAAAAAAAGGTTGGGTGTTTTTTGATGAACCATCAAAATGGAGTTTGACATTACAATGGGTTTGCATACTGAATGAAAGGGTCTTCCTTTTACACATAAGAATGAATAAGAATGTGTGATAGGTAGTCTAAGACTTTGCCCAAAAGGTTGCCTGGTTACCTCTGCATATAGCACTGCACTTATTATGACAATTTGACACAGAACATTATAAAAAAAAAAAAAAAAAAAAAAAAAAAACTCATAATCATAAAATATCATATCTAACTCGCATTTTAGGAAACTCCGGCCACATGCACACATAGTTTTATATTTGAGTTCATACAATGGTATTGTCATTTTGCAGCAAATACTATCAGACTGTGGGCCTATTCAGTGATTCATTCATTCTTTTTTTTTTTTTTCAAACTATGGTGTTAATGCATTTTTTTAGCAAGTCTCCTGTGGACAAGTGGTGAGAACTAGCAGGTGTTAACACAATACAATGACAAGTTGTACAATTACAAGTGATTTAATATATAGCAGGAGGTTGAGAGAACACTGGAGTAGCACAGACATGTATTTTATTATGTGCTAGTATGTTGTACAAGAAAAGACTATCTTGTAATAGCACCTAATAGAAGACTCCTCCTACTCTGACACAGTGTGTATGTATGTGCGTGTGTTATGATGGTTGCCATGGTCTCCTGTACCCAGCTGTGTCTCCATGAAGAGTGACTGGTCTAAGGGAAAAGGGATTAACTTCAAAGATGGACACCACTCTACTGATGAGAGGTCAGTGTGTAAAACTCTCAGAAACCTGACCTGTTGTTAGACTTTGACACAGAACGTCATTAAACAGCTCATAATCATAAAGTTTAATATCTAACTCACATTTTAGGTAACTCTTTACAGCCACATGCACACACAGACAAATCTTTATATTTGAGGTTATATAATGGGTATTGTCATTTTGATGCAAATAGTATTTGACTGTATTCATTCTTTAGTTTTGAATGGGTGTTTATTAAACTATAGCGTTACTGTATTTTTAGCAAGTCTCCTGTGGACAAGTGGTGAGAACTAGCAGGTGTTAACACAATACATTGATCTAGCAGGAGGCGGTGAGAACACTGGAGTAGCATGGACATATATTTTATTGTCTCCACCGTGACTATGTTTCGCCCCCTGTCCGTCCGTCTGCACACGTGTCCGTCCGTCCACACGCCTGTTACATCACCCGCAGGGTGACCTAACAGTTGACTGCAGGGGTGAAACATAGTCACCGCCAGTGACTGTTACGTCACCGTGACTCACCATACTGGTAAGTCACCCTGTGGGGGTGACTGTTGCCCTCACAGGGTGACGTGACCCAAGCTGGTGGAGACCTGTGCCCCGAAGGGGCGCAGATCTAGTTATGTGCTAGTACGCTACAAGAAAAGAATATCTTGTAATAGCACCTAAACCTAGACCCCTTCTACTCGTACACAATGTGTGGATGTATGTGTGTTATGATGGTTTCAGGGTTGATCATCACAGATCAGGGTCTCCTGCACCCAGCTGTGTCTCCATGAAGAGTGACAAGTCCAAGCAAGCATTAATTTACTTCCAAGATGGACACCACTCTACTGATCAGAGGTCAGTGTGGAAAACTATCAGAAAACACCACATGGTATAGTTTATTAGGGTTAGGTTCAGGTTTAGGTCAGTTGAGTATGGTAAGGGTAGATAGTAGTGATGCGCGGGCTGGCCCGAACCCGGCGGGTCCCGCGGACCCCCGCGGGGGGCGGGTGGACGGGTTCATGATTTTTAAGTAATTATCACACCGCGGGCGGGACGGGCTGACCCCGCTGCACATGCAAAAAATAAAACAAAGAAATCACATGCTCTCGTTTTGTTTTTATTACCCTCTCAGTGGTGGTCCTCAGACCACCTGTTGAAAACCCCTGAAAATATGAGCCTAAATTGTGATGACAGGTAATTAGTGATGACGGGCAGTTGTTTTTACTACCAGAACTTGCATTGAGAAGACGGAGAATGTTCATGGAGTGGGACACACCAAACCTAGTACAGCATTACCTACAGCCTCACTTCACCGTGGAACAGTGCCAGGATAACGCCATCCTCACTGCTTTACATTCCCGCAGCTCCTCTCCCTGCTTGCTAGATGATGCATGTTGTGCATTCCAGCATCTAGCGAGCGCGCATTCAGCTCAGCTGGTCGTGTGCTTTAACTTGAAGCGCGTAGAAATAGGTTAAATCCTGGAGCCCTTGATTCCATTATTTTTCTGCACAGCGCAGCCGGCCATCGCAAAGGAGACTGGCTTGGACGCACAGTAGAGTTAAGCCATATGGTTTCGTATGTGCGTTCTCGGCTGTTACGCACGACACGAGAGTGACCCTTCACATGCTGTGGCAATGCGTGGCGATCTGGTTGTTTTGATTAAAGAAATGGCAAGACGTCTATCATCGCTGTATGCTCTACTTTAAATGTAGCCTATGGTTCATTGTTAATAAATCAATGCGAAATAATCGCTGCATAAATGTTTAAATGACCCATTATAAGCGTCAGGTCTTAATTATTGATACAGAGTTTAATTTGTTTTGTGTTATATAGGCTATTCTGTTTTATCATTTTCGATCCATCACCGACAGCCGCCTTTTATTTAGCCTATTTCCCATGCGTCTTAGAAAGACATAGCTATTTAGAGCCAAGACCGTCAATTTTGCCATTACAGAACCATTCTGAACAACATGCTTGCTTATTCAGCCAATGACAATATCATTTATGAAGCTGCTATAGTATTTTAAAGCTTGGGGTACTCACAAGAACATGCGCTAATCATTATCATTTTTCTTTAATTGCGGGCTGCGGGCTGCGGGCTGGGGCGGGCCGTTGATTAAAATTTTGCGGGGCGGGCTGCTGCGGACGGGCTAGCACAATTGGCGGGGCAGACTGGGGCGGGTTGTGAAAAAAAGCCGGCCCGCGCATCACTAGTAGATAGGGTTTTGCATCGGGCGTTGGTGTAAGAGTTTGGTCTTTTGCTTTGTGGTGTAAGGACTTCACTGTTCTGTACCACAAGTGTATGCATACATAGACATGTCTAGAAATTATGGCCCAGGGGCCCTACACCATAGAATTTTGGGGCACAGAGATGCATTTTGGACACCCCAGACACCCTAAAACAAAACAAATATTCAGTGGATTTGATATATCCTGTTTAAGTGTGTGTGTGTGTGTGTGTGTGTGTGTGTGTGTGTGTGTGTGTGTGTGTGTGTGTGTGTGTGTGTGTGTGTGTGTGTGTGTGTGTTCCACAGTGACCAGCAGCAGATATCTCAGCAGGGTTCCAGTGGTCAGTCAGAGCTGAACTCCATATTTGAGGTACGTCAATGAACTGGTGTTGTAGTAAAGACCAACTGGTAGCTGAACCTTCAGCTCCTCCATTTGTTTTAAATGATCAGTTAAAGCATATCCTTCCTTCATTTCACATGTGAAGTAGCGAAATAGTGACATTTATTGGAGAAACTATTGCAAAACTGCTGCATTACAACATGAGGAGCACAAATTAATTACCTTACGATGAATGTTATACGCATTTATTATCAATTTACACTCTTAGATTGGCATAATGGAGGATCCTCCAGTATTAAGCATGGAGATATAATCAACCCAACCCTTGATCTGAACCAAGGATGGATGAATGGATTAATGAATCAATCAATCACTCAGTAAATAAGAGAGTTTAAACTTTATTATATTATGTGTTTCAGGGGCTTGAAAAGAAACTCATAATGCTTGTGAAGAAAGAGATGAAAAAGTTCCACAGGCTTCTGACAACAGATTACTCAGAATGCTTAGAGGGTCAGGGAGAGGTGGTGGAGGAGGAGAGAAGCATCACTGAGGGAGCTCTGAAGATCACACTGACCCTCCTGAGGAGTCTGAAGATGGAGGATCTGGCTGACACCCTGATGATGAGTAAGAAAAACTAATTATGTATTTAAAACAAATATGTATTTATACTTTAGCATGATGGAGTAGTAAGCTGTGGAAATAAGAAAGTATTTAAAGTGTTAATAACAATGTAATGGCAATTATTTTTATTACTATCTGGGAGGTCACGTTAAAGTTAACATATACAGTATACTGACTCATGTCTTACGTTTTTTGATCATGTAGAAACTCTTGCTCCTGTCAGTCAACAACAACTCAAGTCCTATCTGAAGAAGAAGTGTCAAAATGTGTCTGAGTGGATCTCTAAAGAGGGATCCCAAACCCTTCTGAAGCAGATCTTCACAGAGCTCTACATCACTGAAGGAGGCAGTGGAGACGTCAATGAAGAACATGAAGTCAGACTCATTGAAGCAGCTTCCAGGAAACCAGCCAGTGAGACGCCAGTCAGCTGTGAAGACATGTACAAAACCTTACCTGGACAAGATGGACCAATCAAAACCGTGATGACAAAGGGAGTGGCCGGCATTGGTAAAACAGTGTTAGCTCAGAAGTATGCTCTGGACTGGGCAGAAGACCAAGCCAACGAGAACATCCACTTTTTATTTCCACTCACTTTCCGGGAGCTGAACCTGATGAAGGAGAAGTACAGCTTGGTGGAACTCCTTCAGTATTTCTTTGGTGGGATCATGAAACCACTCATCTGCAGCTTGAAGGAGTTCCGAGTCATGTTCATCCTCGATGGATTAGATGAACTCAGGATTCCACTGGACTTCCAGAATGCTGAGATACTAACAGATGTCAACAAACAAACCTCAGTGGACGTGTTGCTGACAAACCTCATCAGAGGCAACCTGCTTCCCTCTGCTCGCATCTGGATAACCACAAGACCTGCAGCAGCTAATCAGATCCCCACCATTTATGTTGACAGGGTGACAGAGGTGAGAGGATTCAGCGATCCACAGAAGGATGAGTACTTTGTCAAGAGATTCGGCAATGAGAAGAAGGCCGGCCCAATCATCTCCCACATCAAGCAATCTAAAAGCCTCCACATCATGTGTCACATCCCAGTCTTCTGTTGGATCACTGCGACAGTTCTGGAGGTCCTGTTGAAGACAGACGTGAAAGGATCGCTGCCAAAGTACCTGACTGAGATGTACCTCCACTTCCTGCTGGTTCTGTTCAAGCAGAAGAGTGTGAAATATCATGACGGAGCTCAGACACATTCTGACAAGACTCCAGAGAACACCAAGATCATTCTGGCTTTGGGAAAACTAGCATTTGAACAGCTAGAGAAAGGCAACCTGATCTTCTATGAATCAGACCTGAGAGAGTGTGGAATTGATGTCCGAGACGCCTCTGTGTACTCTGGATTGTTTACACAGATCTTTAAACGGGAGAGAGGGCTGCACAAGGACACAGTGTTCTGCTTCGTCCATCTGAGTGTCCAGGAGTTTCTGGCTGCTGTTCATGTCTTTGTGTCCTTCATCCAGGATGGTGTCAACGTACTATCAGAAGAACCACAAACAACCTCCATCTGGTTCAAGGTATTTACCCTCAAAGATAAGATCCATCACCTCTACCAAAGTGCTGTGGACAAGGCCTTAAGGAGTCCAAATGGACACCTGGACCTGTTCTTGCGTTTCCTGCTGGGCCTCTCTTTGGACGCCAATCAGAAACTCCTACAAAGGCTGCTGATACAGTCAGGACACACGGTCCAGACCAATCGTGAAACCATCAAATACATCAAGAAGAAGATCAAAGAGAATCCATCTCCAGAGAGAAGCATCAATCTGTTCCACTGTCTGAATGAGCTTAATGATCATTCTCTGGAGGAGGACATCCAACGGTATCTGACGTCAGGACATCTCTCCACAGACAAGCTCTCTCCTGCTCAGTGGTCAGCTCTGGTCTTCATGTTGCTGTCTTCAGGAAAGGAACTGGACGTATTTGACCTGAAGAAATACTCTGCTTCAGAGGAGGCTCTTCAGAGGCTGATGTCCGTGCTCAAAGCTTCCAAGAAAGCTCTGTAGGTGCATCACTTATACTGTAACTGGACATATTTAATATTAAAACCATAGTTTGTTAAAGGAAAACCTATTAAGAAATGCCTTTCCATTGTTTCTTCAGGCTGAGTGGCTGCAACCTGTCAGAGAGATGCTGTCAGGAGTTATCATCAGCTCTCAGCTCCAGCTCTAGTCTGAGAGAAGTTGACTTGAGCAATAATGACCTTCAGGACTCTGGAGTCAAGCTTCTGGCTGTTGGACTGGGGAGTCCAGACTGCATGTTGGAGACTCTCAAGTCAGTATAACAGTGTTCAACTGTTTTATAATACAAAAGCTTAACAGTTTTCATGCCCTTTAAGTAGAGCAACGTCAGGCTTATCATTATCAAATAATAGTTATGCCCGATGCCGCTTAGGTTGATGTATGTCTCTCTATGTCGCTTACCGTCGCTGGTTTGATACGACCCCAATGATAACAGCAGCGAGCAGCGATCGCATATTCCTTTCAGAACGGACCAAAACAAGAGACTGATCAACCTGGAACCGGAAGTGTGTCGCTAACTAACTTGTCCGGCGGGAAACATGGACCGAAATATGAAATATGACGTTTAGATGAAAATCGCTGGCACTAGCTACCTAAAAAATATGAAAAAGTGTGGGCACTGAGAGTGTTAAGAAATAAAAAAAAGTATTTTTTGTAATAATTATATTGTCAAACCTCTCACTGTGTGTGTGCGCGTGTGTGTGTGTGTGTGTGTGTGTGTGTGTGTGTGTGTGTGTGTGTGTGTGTGTGTGTGTGTGTGTGTGTGTGTGTGTGTGTGTGTGTGTGTGTGTAGTTTGTCAGGATGTCTGGTCACAGAGAAAGGCTGTTCTTCTCTGACCTCAGCTCTGCGCTCCAACCCTTCCCATTTGAGAGAGTTGAACTTGAGCTTCAATCATCCAGGAGAATCAGGAGAAGAGATGCTCTCTGCTGTTGTGAAGGATCCACACTACAGACTGGACACTCTGAGGTAGAGTTTTCAACGGGCCTGGAAAAGTCGGCCCAGCCCTTAGTGGACCCTAAATAAGTGAGCTCGAAGCCAGACAAAGCCGATAGCCTGACTAATTAGCATATTGTTTGGGCCAGGCCCACAGCGGCCATGTGAGAGGACTAAATACAGTATGCTCGATGGCAGCCCAAACAAAAACAGCTAGAACTCGCTCAAAACTTGACGGATTACAAATGGATTGCTTTATTATGAACGTTATCAATGTGGCTATTATTTTATTTGATGCGGACATCTCTGACGTTTACAACAAACCAATGGACACAATGTTATGCTATACTCTGGTAAGATGGCCGCCACGTAACGAGGTCACTCCCCATTGGCCAGCAGCGTGGGCAAACTTCTTGTGTAGGTCATGTGGGCAGAATGCTGTGGCGGATTGGTTTACAACAAACCAATGCGTTGAAAAAAAAGCAAGTTATTATCATTTAAAAAGTATATGCTGATAGACACAATGTTATGCTATACTCTGGTAAGATGGCCGCCACGTAACAAGGTCACTCCCCATTGGCCAGCAGCGTAGGCGAACTTCTTGTGTAGGTCATGTGTGCAGAATGCTGTGGTGGATTAGCATCTACAAACTACTGCACATCTCTGGTATCTGTCGATAGCTTGTAGATCTGTTCTGTTTCCATGTTGTCGAGTGGGTTATATAAAGTACAGTGTTAAGTACATTGAGAGACAGAGAGCTGACACATTGTTGTTGTTGCAGTAGGTCGCGTGTCTTTATTAAACTGTCCCCCGGTACCCCAGTGCCCACATACAAACGTTCCCCCCACAATATAGCCAATACTACATCCTCCTTTCTGGGAAGTGTCTTTATCTCTGGAGGGGTCTGAACAGTAAACTCAGTAATAACAATAACTGAAATTGAATTGAAATATTGAAAATGTAAAGCATAAATTGTAAAGCATTTCTTCAGAACATTTCTCCTTGAACAATCTTTTTTTTTTTTTTTTTTTTTTTTTTTTTTTGGCGTCCGTGTCTGGTGATGCGTCCATCTCGGCAGATGTGTCAGATCCCGGAGCCACTGGGGTTGGTGATAGATGAAACCTGTTCCTCCGCATGGTGCCGCTTGGTGTCTCCACGAAGTAGGATCTGGGTGTGTCTGCGGTTGAGACAACTGTGCCTCGTTCCATGGTGTCTCTGATCCACACATGTTCGCCTGGGTGCAGATGAGACATTTTGTGCGTCTTGTGTCATCGATCATAGTTGCGTTTTTGGTTTTGTCTGTATGTCCGCTCTTTCTGCTTCAGCTTTTCCATGTCCACACTTCCCGGGTCAAGCTGGGACGGGATGACTCGAACAGGTGTTCTGATTTTCCTCCCCATGAGGAGCTCGATGGGACTGTATCCATTCGCCAGTGGGGAAGCACGGTAGGCCATGAGTGCGAGATAGGGGTCCGCTGACTTCTTCAGGAGCCCTTTGGCTGTCTTTATGGCTCGCTCCACCTCCCCATTACTCTGCGGGAACCGAGGACTGGACGTCACCTGGCTGAACCCCCAGTCTTGTGCAAACTTGTGGAAGCTCTCAGACACAAACTGGCCTGCGTTATCGGACCGGACCACTGACAGCACCCCGTGGCGGGCAAATATCGACTTGAAATGCACAATGACAGCTTCTGATGTTGTCTTTTCCAGCTTGGCGATTTCAAAGTATCTTGAGAAATAGTCGACGACGAGCAGGTAGTTTTTGCCCTCTCTCTGAAACAGATCTGCCCCCACGGTGGACCACGGTCTAGTAGGGAATTCAGAAGGCATCATCGGTTCTCTAAGGTTTGTTCTCTCTCGTGCGCATACGTCACAGGTGTCCACCAACTGCTGCAGCTGCTTGCTGAGGCCTGGCCACCACACTGACTGTCTAGCCCTTTCTCTGCACTTTGTGATGCCAAGATGTCCTTCATGCAGTTTGCTCAGTATGTCTGCCCTGAGCGATTTAGGGATTACAATTCTCTCCTCCTTTAGCAGTAGACCATGTTGTATAGTCAACTCCCCAGAGAAGGGCAAAAAGGGCTGAAACTCACGTTCAATGGAGTATTTGTCTGGCCAGCCGTCCATGCAGTAGTGTTTCAGCTGGCGGAGTGTGTCGTCGTTATCCTGGTGGGTCTGTATCTCCTTGAGCCTCTGTTCTGTAGCAGGCAGGCTTGACATGACCGAGTCAGCATAGAGGTCTATGTCAGCCTCCTGCAGCCCCTCTGGCGTGCTACTGACGGGTGCCCTGGACAGCACATCAGCTGTTGCAATGGTCTTCCCCGACACGTGTGATATAGTGTACGAGAATCTCATCAGACGCATCCTAAGGCGCTGAATGCGTGGTGGCAGTTCATCCAAGCTCTTTGATCCAAAAAGGGGAACCAGAGGCTTGTGGTCCGTTTCGATGTGGAAGTCTGGCCAGCCGTCCATGCAGTAGTGTTTCAGCTGGCGGAGTGTGTCGTCGTTATCCTGGTGGGTCTGTATCTCCTTGAGCCTCTGTTCTGTAGCAGGCAGGCTTGACATGACCGAGTCAGCATAGAGGTCTATGTCAGCCTCCTGCAGCCCCTCTGGCGTGCTACTGACGGGTGCCCTGGACAGCACATCAGCTGTTGCAATGGTCTTCCCCGACACGTGTGATATAGTGTACGAGAATCTCATCAGGCGCATCCTAAGGCGCTGAATGCGTGGTGGCAGTTCATCCAAGCTCTTTGATCCAAAAAGTGGAACCAGAGGCTTGTGGTCCGTTTCGATGTGGAAGTCCTTCCCGATGAGGAACTCTGCAAACCTCTCACAGGCCCACGTGGAGGCCAGTGCCTCCTTCTCTATCTGTGCGTACCTTTGTTCAGTACCGCTAAGGGCTCGTGAAGCATATGCCACCGGTCTCCACCCCTGGGCTGCATTCTTTTGGAGGAGAACAGCGCCGTATGTCCGTATGATGAGGCGTCAGCAGACACCAAGGTCTCCGCATTAGCATCGTATAGTGCCAGGCCAGGGGGCGTTGTCAGCTCCCTCTTAAGTTGGTTGAAGGCCTCCTGCTGTTGTGGCTCCCACGTCCACATGTTCGATTTCTTTAGCAGGTCTCTCAGTGGGCGGGTTTTCTCGGCTAGATGGGGCAAGAATTTTCCGAGATGGTTAACCATCCCCAGAAGTCCTCTCACTTTGCTGACATTGTCAGGCTCCTTCATGGCTTTCACAGCATCCACTTTATCCTGGTCAGCCGTCACCCCTGATGCATCCAAGACCTGCCCCAGGAACTTGATCCGTTTCTTAAAGAACTCACACTTCTCGTTTAGCGTGACCCCAGCCGTCCGGAACCGAGACAGAGCTGCATGCAGCCTTTCGTCGTGCTGCTCTTGTGTGGCCCCCCAAATGAGCACATCATCCATCTGGCACAGAACACCTTCCAGACCCTCCAGTATTTGTGACATGCGCCTCTGGAAGTACTCTGGTGCAGAAGAAATCCCAAAGCATAAACAATTGTAGCAGTATCGTCCAAACGGCGTTATGAAGGTCGTTAACAGGGAGGATTCCCTGGAAAGAGGGATCTGCCAGAAGCCAGAATTGGCGTCTAATTTAGAAAACACTTGGGCTCCGGCAAGCTGTCCCAAGGTGTGTTCGACTGAGGGGAGCGGGTGTCTCTCCCTCATGACTGATTTGTTCAGTTCTGTGAGGTCCGTGCAGATTCTGACCTTCCCTGTGCGCTTGGGGACCACCACCATGGGCGTGCACCAATCAGTAGGGGCCTCCACCTTTGAAATGACCCCCTGCTGTTCCATGCGGTCCAGTTCTTCTTTCACCTTTGGTAGAAGGGGGAGAGAGATACGCCTGGTTGTAGAGAAGGAAAACGGCTTTGCCCGTCTTCAGGACGATGTTGTATTCACCCTGCATTTTCCCCAGGCCACTGAAAAGTTCGGGGAAGTGGGCTTTCACTGTCTCCTTTGGGCACAGGCTGACAGCATCCAACCTGGCTACTAGATGCAGGGCTGTGGCAGCCGGCCGGCCCAGCAACGGTGTGGCCAATGCCTCAACCACGTAGATGTCCTGCTCTGTCTGTCTGTTTCCCTTGCTTAGCGTAGCTGTGAATTTCCCCTTTAAAGTCAATGCCGTCCCCCCTGGTCCATATATAGGCTTTGATGTTCTCTCCAGTCTATTGAACTGGCCTTGGCTGTACAGTGTTTCGGGGACCGCCGTCACATCTGCACCTGTGTCTATTTTACAGACCACACTGCAGTTGTCTATTTTTACTTCTGTCATCCATGGGCCGTCGTCGACCTCCGCCGTCATTGAGCCAAGGAATGCAGCCTCCTCTTCAGAATCCTCTGTCATTGACAGTTAGGCAACGTTCACCTCATGAACCATCTTGGCCCGGCAGACCCTCGCGTAATGTCCAATTTTTCTACAGTGGTTGCACACAGCCTCCCTAGCTGGGCATTGCTGCTGGCTGTGGCCCCTGGTGTCACCACACCATTTACACTGTCTCTTATTGGAGGGCTCTGTCTGTGCAGTTTTCTTGGATGGTTGATGCTGAGAAAATTGTGTCTTGGTCTGCTTGTACCTAGCTTGTACCTAGTATACACGGTCAAGCTGCGTGTTTGTCATTTCACCTTTAAAATTTGTTTTTAACAATTCTTGTTGCTTTTTGACCTGCTCACTCTGTCGAGCCTTAGTAACAGCCGTCACTAATGTCAAGTTAGGGTCCATTTGTAACATTTCAGATTTTTCAGTTTCTTGTCTCTCACCCCGACCACCAGTCTGTCCCTCACCAACTCGTTGTGCAGGGCTCCATATCCACAGTGTTCAACCAGACAGTGCAGAGCCGTTATGAAACAGTCCACAGTCTCGTCCACTTCCTGATGCCGCTGATTAAACTTGGCCCTCTCAAAAATCACGTTTCTGCGTGTTATGAAATGGCCATCCAACCTTTCTTTCACTGTGGTGTAGTCGGCAGCCTCCTCATCCGTCAGATGCTTCTTCTCCCATAGTATAGATCAAGGCATTAACCTGGTTCTCGTCCGCCTGCGTCTCCAATCCCGACGCAATCCGAAATCTGTCAAAACGTTTGATCCATTTCGGCCAATCCTCCGACTTGAACGAGAACTTCTCCGGTGGGGGAACTTGAAACTGATTCATGGCGCCGTTGTGACGTTAATCGGCCGGTCAAAATACTGCACGACGGCGTTACACTGAACCAAAACAAAAAAATGTTGGGGCAAACTACTGGCAAATAACACTGGCCACTTCTGATACCATGTCGGTATAGGTTATATAAAGTACAGTGTTAAGTACATTGAGAGACGGAGAGCTGACACATTGTTGTTGTTGCAGTAGGTCACGTGTCTTTATTAAACTGTCCCCCGGTACCCCAGTGCCCACATACAAACGTTCCCCCCACAATATAGCCAATACTACACACGTCATGCAACAACAAGCTCATTTGCAATAAGTAATGAGGTGTGTTTTGGTAACATATTACCCAGAGTAATATTGCACACTACTTTTACTGGGAAATGTATCGGTAATAGGCCTAATATTACAGAAATATGTAATGTATGTACTGCTAGCTTTAGAGGACAGGATAGGATCTACTAGCTTAGAGAAGAACATAGTGTGTCATAGTGTAATGCTGTTCTGTGTTATTTGATGCTTAATGCTATAACATCATTATAAATTATATTATCATAGATCATATTCAGAAGTGTCTTTGTCTCTCCTCCACCTCCAGTGTGGATCACGTTGGAGCTAACAGGCTGAAACCAGGAGTGAGGAAGTGTAAGTTTATATTCTGTTTTATTCATTCAATCAACGCATCACATCAGCTATTTCACATATGTCAAAGTCAAGGCCCGCGGGCCAGATCCGGCCCGCGAGATGATTTAATCTGGCCCCAGGTTTGTAGAGCAAAAATGTCTGAGTCTATAAAAAAAGTAAGTCTCTAGTATGTTTCTATCAAAAGTTATGATCGTTTAAAGAAATGCTTTTGAGCTCTCTTCTGAACATCATGGAATGCATGTTGTCCAGCAGGGGAGTCGTTTTACCAGGCTAGGCTGCTGGCGCTGCAAAGTGAGAACTATACTTCAGCAGTACAAGGGTGTGTAACAGAGAGAACTATACTTCAGCAGTACAAGGGTGTGCAACCGAGAACTATACTTCAGCAGTACAAGGGTGTATAAGCGAGAACTATACTTAGTTGACTTTACATACTTGCTTAAATTTAGTATTTGAAATTTAAATGCTATTTTCGTATGGTTTATTGACAAATGAAAAATAAAATAAAAAATAAAAATAAAAATAGCACCTTCTTTCATAGCAAATGTCTTAATCTACGCTACAAGTATAAAACCAATGATATATATTAATATCTCTTCTTAATATACAGGTATACTAGGACCTTACCCGTTGTGAATATATGAACACCGAATGATCTACAGTGTGGTTAATGTGATTTAATATCAATACCAATAATGCATTTTGATGAGGTACTGCAGATCTGTTGTAGTTGTGGATACTTGATCATGGGAAAAGCAAAGCAAGGTACACAGTTAACTGGTGATATTATTATATTATTATTATTATTATTATTATTATATTATTATTATATTTTGGTTGCATTAAAGTAGGTGTTTGTGTGAACATCATGAAACTACTGGTTTAGAAAGTGGAGGGTGGTGAGTCTTAGTAAGCACACACACACACACACACACACACACACACACACACACACACACACACACACACACACACACACACACACACACACACAGTTAGTGTCGCACGCTGTGTGCTTGTGTTTCCAGGGACCACCAAATGGAACAGTCCCTAAGGGGTCCTGATCCTTCCTGGGTACCCTTAATGTGTACAGTAGCCTACTTTTATATCAATTATATACGACCGCGGTCCGCGGTCGTATATAATAAGAGGGCAGAAAACTCCATAGTCAGCCGGCACGCTGCGAAGCATATAATCGAGGCTATGTTTTTTTCTTGATTGAAAAGAAAAGCCAAACGATTTATTTTGCTTTTGTCTGAATTTCGGAAACAAAACAGTCAAACTGCCAAAGATTTACATGTGGTTAAGCAACTTTCCAAAATTTAGCCTGGAGACCAGCTGCAATCCTCTCAAGCAACTGTCCATCATTTAGCCTGGGGACCACCTGGAATTCTCCCAAGGACCACGTGGATCACTGGTTGAAAACCACTGTTTTAAGCCATTATGCACGTCCCTACTATTGTGTAAAAGCAGCCACACAGCCGACACGCCGCGCAGCCAACACGCCGCGAGGCAGATAATCGAGGCTATGTTTTATTTCTTCATTGAGCGAGCAGCAGAGCAGACAATGCAATGCGTTGAGCGAGGGTCGGCGATTCGTTGTAGTCGTTGCTAGCGTCTCACTCGTGTCCATGCGTTTCTATTCCCCACAATGATATTCCATGTTGGGTCGGCGTGCAACACTCCAGCTTGAGAGAGAGATGGGCTATGTGGCAGCCGGTCGCTTGTGACGTGCATGATAGGGGCGGGGGCACTTTCCCCATATAAACTAATGGGGAAATTGTCGTGCACAAATAAATTCATTATAAATCAACGGTGTGTTAATTTGGCAAAAGGGCTTCGTCACTCTCTTCGTGATATTATGGTGAACAGCTGTGTGAAAACTTACAGCGATTGGTGGTGCCATCGCGGAGTTATTTGTGTTTCAGACATTCATTCATTCAGACGGACGGACAGACAGACAGACAGACATTTCCTGGATTATAGTATTGATGACTTGTGATATACTGTAGTGTAGAAGTAACGGCTGTGTACGTAAACATGCGTGTGCCGCACATGCTTGCGGTCTGCGACTGGTTGCACCGCGGCGCTCCGGCCCCCATGAAGTCACATTTATCCAATGCGGCCCCCACCCCAAATGACTTTGACACCACTGAGCTATTTAGATAGATTTGTTCTCAAAGTACGGTCTGGGGTCCCTCCAGGGGTCCTTCAGGGGTTCCAGGTGGTCCCAAGCTAAATGTATGAAGAACCTACCGCATCACAGTCAATAACCTTTGGTCCTTTGAATGAAACAGTTTGAGAACAACTGATTTGATTGAAGATGACCATAGCATGGCTATTATCAATTTTAAAGTGATTTCTTTTTTAATATTTACTACATTCCTAATAAAACCCAGGATATTATAACTGGCCATGGGAATTCACCGGATCTACTGAATGTGAAGGAGGCAGCACACCAGACTGCACTTTACACACTCCATATTTGTGTATGCCTGACCCAGAGGCTCAATATGGCAGTTTGTCACATTCAGTAGATCATTTGTGGCCAGATGTAATTTCCTGGGTTTCATTAGGAAACCCAGGAAAATTGTGTAGGCTATTTAGTACCATGTTGACATGTTACCGACTGTTATGCCAAATGTTGTAACGTATACCACAGTCGCCAACTTATGCCATGGAAAAAATAACCTAAGTTAGTGGCGACCATTTGTCCACCTGTGGTGACGTATGTGGGGACGTATGCGGCGTCCCCCCACTTCTCACATCTAAAATATTTTATACACAGGGGTGTGGTGGAGCGGGGACGCGGGGGGACGGCGTCCCTCCACTTCTCACATCTAAAATATTTTATATACAGGGGTGTAGTAGAGGGCGGACGCGGGGGGACGGCGTCCCTCCACTTCTCACATCTAAAATATTTTATATACAGGGGTGTAGTAGAGGGCGGATGCGGGGGGACGGCGTCCCTCCACTTCTCACATCTAAAATATTTTATATACAGGGGTGTAGTGGAGGGGGGACAGTGTCCCCCCACTTCTCACATCCATAGGCGGCCTTAAGGACATTGTAACCCTTGCAATTGCAAGGGGCCCTGAGCCTCCAGGGGGGCCCCTCGATTCTCCAAGGGCCCCGCGATTTATATATATACGGTCTATAATGGCTTGCAGCTAGCCTATTTCTCGGTTACGCACCATTGTACGGCGTAGTGAAGCAGCTGCATCAGTGTGCGTTCACACCTAAGAAACCAAAAGTTTCTTCAAATCGGCCATCTTGAAACCATTTCCAGTCTTTCCCTGTCATGAAACCCATGCTACCACTAGTTTCATGAGTTTCTTAGGTGTGAACGCACACTCACAGCGGTGAGCAGGCTACTCCCCCCTCCACACACATACACACACACAGTCAGAGAGGGAGAAAATAGATTCGCTGCGTTTGTCACTTTATGCCGGTGGTTTATGATAATCAAAAGTGGTCCGGGGACGCGGGACCACTATTATTTGGACTTTAGAGAAACTGGTTCTATAAGGCGTATCGAACCCACATGTTTTCAGGTAGGCCTACACATCTAAGTTGCCGGCGGCTTGGCGCAGTGAACAGTCTGTCCGTCTGTCTCCCCACCAACACAAGGGACAATGCCTGTTACTTCTCCAGTAACTTTTACATGTTTTTACATGTCTTTAGATGGCGCGGTGGTCACTGAGTGTGGTTATCCATGACTAGAGATGTGGTACGAGGTGCGACGCGAGGCTCTGCCAAGACAAGCCTGCATAATGGATCGGAAAATGCGCAGCTCAGAGCTCCGTATGTCAGAGGAGGAGGAGGCGTTGCTGCCTGCGAGGCTATGATGTGCAACGTATGGGCCGCGGACCAAAATGGGCCGGCGCGGCCGTTTTATAGTTAATAAATCAATATTTTATTTCATTATTAATATGATGACGTCATGCAAGGGGCACCCCGATCCTTAAGGCCGCCCCTGCTCACATCTAAAATATTTTATATGCAGGGGTGTAGTGGAGGGGGGACGGCGTCCCCACACTTCTCACATCTAAAATATTTTTGGGGCAAAAGTAGGCCTAACGTATGTTTTTTGTCTTGTCATTTACTTTTATGGATACAATTAGGCATTGTAAAAAATCTTTCTCAATATGCTATACTTGTTTCAATAGCGTGTCTGTGTGTTGCGCAGTTGCACGCAAATGTGCATGCAAATGCAAGTAATTGTTTATGCACGTGTCTTAAAGGGGAATTCCACTCATTTTCAATATGTCACTATGATATTGATGACTATGTCATTAATATTCCTTAGAGATGTTGTGTGGACATGGTAAAAAAAAAAAAGTTCCCCCATTCTGTGTTTCCTAGAAATGGAGATCTGAAAAAAAAATAATAGCATGGTGAAATAATGTACATCTTGATGATGTCATCAGATTTCACCATGCTTTTAATTTTTCACCATGTTAATGAGTTTCCTTTTTTTCTGAGAGCGTACAAATGGAACCAAATGGACCCGCTAGGGTCCATTTGGTTCACATTTGTACGCTCTCAGAAAAAAAAAGAAAATGGGTGGAATTCCCCTTTAAGAGTCGCCCCCCCCCCCCACTTCTAAAAGTCCCATTACAACACTGCTGATTAGATGTAAAGGATTCATTTTAACTTATTATTATTATGTGTGACTGTAAACTGGTGCTGTATTGTGTGTTGTTCTTCTCATCAGATGTGTGTGAACTCACACTGGATCCAAACACAACACACAACAACCTCCGTCTGTCTGAGAACAACAGGAACGTGGAATGGGTGGAAAAGGATCAGAACTATCCTCCTCATCCACGCAGATTTAAGGACCGCTATCAGGTGATGTCCAGAGAGACACTGAGTGGACGCTGTTACTATGAGGTACTGTGTAGTGGAAACGTTTATGTATCAGTGGCACACAGAGAATACCTCACACAGGGTTATGGCAGTTGGTTTGGACGCAATGATAAGTCCTGGAGTCTGTACTGTAATGGTCATAATAAAAGCTACTCTGTGTATCACAATAATCAGCTCACTGACCTCCCTGTCAGTCTCTCCCCCTCCTCCTGCAGAGTATCAGTGTATGTAGACCATGCTGCTGGCACTGTGTCCTTCTACACAGTGTCCTCTGACACACTGAGACACCTGCACACCTTCCACACCACCTTCACTGGAACTCTATGTGCTGGATTCTATGTGGGGAGGAAGGGCGGCTCAGTGTCTCTGTGAGTCAGGAGGAGGGTGTGTGTGTGTGTGTGGGTGTAGTAGTGCGCACGCACGCGCACGCACGCACACACACACACACACACTAGTGTTTTAGTTCTCGAGACATTGTCTCGTCTCGAGACAATTCTCAAGACAAATTTTCATTGGCTCGGTCTTGTGTTTGTCTCGCTTTGTTTTGTCTTGGTCTTGTCTCGATCTTGCGGTTCTCCACTTCATTTGTCTTGTGGTCTCGTCTTGTTCTCGTATAATTTTGTCTTGGTCTTCTCTCAACTTCGGAGCCATTGTCTCGGGTCTTGATCGCCAACAAGACCTCTCGAGACAAGACAATGCAAAGGAAAAGTTCTATTCATTGTGCGGAGCAAGGACCCATTCATAAAGACAGCTGCAGGCACAAATAGCAATATACTTTTTTCTTCTGTAAATATTGAAAAGAAAGAAGACAGACACTGGGATGTGTCTGATTAGGGATTTTCTATATTCCTGTTATCAACCATATCGCCCAAGCCCTATTATATTATTAGTAGTTTTGTTTAAAAATGTAATGGTGGACGGACGCAAAACAATCAAATTCAGTGTAATAGAAATCATTAAGGACGTTATTATATGTTAAAATGGGCATGACAAGACTAGGTCTTGGCCTCGGTCTTGACTAGTCTTGGTCTTGTCTTGATCTCGACCCTCTAGGTGCTAGTCTCGTCTCGATCTTGTCTCGATCAAGTCCGTGGTTGTCTTGGTCTTGTCCTGGTCTCGATTTAAGTGGTCTCGACTACAACACTAACACACACACACACACACACACACACACACACACACACACACACACACACACACACACACACACACACACACACACACACACACACACTCCTCAGTGTTTATATTTTTGGTGTAAAATGTAAAGGATTGATATTTATTATTAGTACAGCTGTAGTATTTCATGGAACAACATGTTGTCATGTCACCAGTTGGAAATCTGCATTTTCAACTGGAATCAACTTTTATCTACATTTTGTCAATGAAAAGTGTCATTTAGTTTTAGTGTTTTAACTGGTTTGTAAAACTGTGGTTCTCAAACTTTATACCACATTTCAACGACCGCCGTAACCAAATGGACTTGTTTGGTTCCATGTGTTACACTCTCAGAGTCACAGACCTGTAAGGGTCCATTTGGTTCCATGTGTTACACTCTCAGTCACAGACCTGTAAGGGTCCATTTGGTTCCATGTGTTACACTCTCAGAGTCACAGACCTGTAAGGGTCCATTTGGTTCCATGTGTTACACTCTCAGTCACAGACCTGTAAGGGTCCATTTGGTTCCATGTGTTACACTCAGAGTCACAGACCTGTAAGGGTCCATTTGGTTCCATGTGTTACACTCTCAGAGTGTAAGGGTCCATTTGGTTCCATGTGTTACACTCTCAGAGTGTAAGGGTCCATTTGGTTCCATGTGTTACACTCTCAGAGTCAGACCTGTAAGGGTCCATTCGGTTCCATGTGTTACACTCTCAGAGTCACAGACCTGTAAGGGTCCATTTGGTTCCATGTGTTACACTCTCAGAGTCACAGACCTGTAAGGGTCCATTTGGTTCCATGTGTTACACTCTCAGAGTTACAGAGCTGTAAGGGTCCATTTGGTTCCATGTGTTCCACTCTCAGAGTTACAGAGCTGTAAGGGTCCATTTGGTTCCATGTGTTACACTCTCAGAGTCACAGACCTGTAAGGGTCCATTTGGTTCCATGTGTTACACTCTCAGAGTCAGACCTGTAAGGGTCCATTTGGTTCCATGTGTTACACTCTCAGAGTCACAGACCTGTAAGGGTCCATTTGGTTAACTCTCATTTTGCAGAGGGACCCCCTGCAACCCCCTCAATGACCCCTGGGGGTCCCCGGACCACACTTTGAGAACCACTGTTGTAAAGGACACTTCTGTTTGGAGTAATGTGCTCACAGAATACAGAAAATAACTGTTGTATTAAAATAAATAAATGGTATCTTTTCCCATTAATGTTTGCTTTGTCTTTATTGTTATAATAGTGTAACAGTTTTTTGTGATGTAAAGGTGATGTATAGAGAGTGTGCACGTGCATGTTTTCCCCAGCAGGCCACGCCCCCTCATCTAGACTGAGTGGTAACTTCCCATAGACAGTCCATTCACACATCCACACGCATTCACACACAACACAATGAGTTGATCTGTTGACCAGTGTTGTTCACAACATGCACCAGCGTCCAGTGGTGTGGTCACTAAACACATTAGACACACAGGGAAATACATGATAGATCATTGTGTGGGTTAGGTTTATAGGTATACAGTAAATGGGACAAAATACACAGTTTTACAGTATATGCATTTTGGGGGTTTTAACCTCCCAATCTCTTTGGTCCACTCCTCAACAGGGACGGACTGGAAGTGTAGCTGGAAGAATGGCAGGGTGGGCAACTCCAAAGTGGTTCATATGAAGCAGTGGTTTTCAACCTTTTTGACACCAAGGCCCACTATTTATTCAGAATTTGAGCCACTGACCACCATTTGATGGCATTTTAGCCCCACAGAGACCAAAACTAAAGATCTCTTTCGCTTTTTCCACAATTCCAGTCTGGATTTGGGAAACAAAACAGTCAAACATACAGATCAAAATGACCATTAATCTTCTACATTCTCTAGTTGTGTAGACTTGGGCTAATTCACATGATGAATATTTTAACTCTTGAGAGTATAAAAATGAAACCAAATGGACCCGCAAGGGTCCATTTGGTTTCATTTTTACGATCTCAAGGGTTACATTTGGTTAACCAACTTTCCATCATTTAGCCTGGGGACCACCTGGAATCCTCTCAGGGACCACTAGTGGTCCCCGGACCACCTGTTGAAAACCCCTGGTCTATAGGTACACAGTAAATGTGACAAAAAGACAGTTTTCTATGCATTTTGGGGGTTTTAACCTCCTAATCTCTTTGGTCCACTCCTCAAAGCTGAACACAAGGCATGCTGGTCCTACTATGAGGATTTCACATGGTGGACTAACTCTTTGGAACAGTCTGAATAATGACATTAAAATAGCGGAAATATTTCACCGTTTAAGAGGTATAAATATACTTTGATTATGAGCCATAAAGACATAGAATGAGGCGAGGGGAGGGGGTAGGATTCATTATGGATACACTATGTAAAAATACATAGATATTAGATAAATGGATATAGAAGTGGAAACTTGCCATTGATTTCATTTTTAAAATGGCATAAATGGAGGTAGAACTAGATACGCTTAAGCTTCATTCTGCTCCTTTTCAAACAGGTGTGTTAGATTTGTTTCACTTTTGTTCTAACTTTTGATTTTCTTAACATACTGTATGTTTTGTTTTTATTTGTAATTTTTGAAATGAACTTTCATTCATTTCATTCATCCTACAAGACACAGAGGTCAGGCAAAGGTCATAAACCCAGGTATGCAGTCAGAACATGAAGGATGATGGGAAAATACTGACGTGGTAAAACTAGAGGATCAGAATACAAGGTAAGGAGGAGTCCAGAACAAGACTAACACTCACTGTGACAATATACAACAAAACAACAACACAAGGCCATAAAACTAGACTGGACACAGGTGAATACTACAGACCAATCAACACAGGGATTGGCTGGGAGACAAACAGGACACAGGTGGAGAAAACTACACTAATGTTAGCCGCATTGCAACATTAGATTCTTTCCTTTTATAATTGGAATTTGAATGGAATCTAATGTCGCATCACGGAAGGTTGACTCTCCACTTTCCTAAATGTCACCAGTGATCTGCTTTTATTCAACGCGTCAAACTCACCAACTTTGAAGCTGTAGAGAAAGCTTGACACATCCTCTGTCGATCTGCAAGGGTTTTGTGCCATAAAAATCCACCGTAGACATATTATGAGCTACTTTCTGTCCTAGGTATTCCACAACAAACATCACAGCTGCCATCTTGCCAAACAAGAGCGGAGGGAGAGTGCTTGTTTTATACACTGACACACAAACAGCAGGTGGCGATACTGCGTGTGCACCGACCAGGTGTGCACCTGGTGTGTGTCAGTGTATAAAACAAGCACTCTCCCTCCGCTCTTATTTGGCAAGATGGCAGCTGTGATGTTTGTTGTGGAATAGTTTCCCCACTCGTCCCACACATGCAATTCGTCTGTCCCCTCAAATGAACAGCTTTGGATGTGGTCACCCTAAGTCCAAGCAGCAAGGCATTCAGAATGAAGTGTTTATATGGTAGGTCTATATAGCAATGAAAACTCATTCTGAATGGGATATTCTATTCCCAATGAGGTGTTTACATGGACATTTCTATTCTGATGACTGGAATGGACGCCTTCATTCCCAATACATTTTGTGCATGTAAACGGGGTCATAGTGTCAAGAGGAATCTACTTCCTGGAACTGGGTCTATTCTATGATGTTTAATTCTATGCGTCACCATGACAACCAGAAAGCATCTAGGAATGGTAGATGTGACGTGACATACTGTGTATGATCCCCATATATGTGAATAAACAGCAACAGAACAGAGGACAGGACAATAATAACCAGCTGCGTGGGTGTGGGGTGTACAGCAGTAGAACAACGCCTCACTATGAAGCAAAAAAGGACTTGATGTTCTGTTCTCTGTCTCCTAGTTGTTGCTTTGTGTTTTATTGTCCACAGGATGTGCTTTTATTCTGGAAATAAAATGTTCTCACTCCATTTGTTCAGACTTCACCGTAAGTTAGTGTGTCCTTAAACAAGAGTGTGTGTGTGCGCCTGAGTATATGTGCGTGTGACATCAGCTCAGAGACAACAACAATGTTCAGAATGTAGGAGCGGCTCAGATCTGATCTCTGACATCACAACACGGAAAAACACAGATCTGCTGTTAAGATCTGAACGACTTGTAGGACGACTTTGAGAGAGACAGAATGTTTGGCATGCAAGTTAACCATGGTGAAAAGGTGTGTGTGTGTGTGTGTGTGTGTGTGTGTGTGTGTGTGTGTGTGTGTGTGTGTGTGTGTGTGTGTGTGTGTGTGTGTGTGTGTGTGTGTGTGTGTGTGTGGGTCGTCCTCATTACTCTCAAAGTGATATTACAGGTTTTACCATTTAAACTTCTTCCTTCCAGTCAACTCCACTCCCACTCATCACCATGGGAGGATTATCCAAAGGGCCATTGGGCCCAGAAGCCCCTGAGCTAGTGGGGCCCCTGAGCTAGTGAGGCCCCTGAGTTAGTGGGGCCTCTGAGCTAGTGGGGCCTCTGAGCTAGTGGGGCCCTGAGCTAATGGAGCTCTGAGCTAGTGGGGCCCCTGAGCTAGTGGGGCCCCTGAGCTAGTGGGGCCTCTGAGCTAGTGGGCCTTTGAGCTAGTGGGGCCTCTGAGCTAGTGGGGCCCCTGAGCTAGTGGTCCTCTGAGCTAGTGTTTGAACCCCCAGTTTACATTTATTTGGCTTAGTTATTCTGTCTGTTTATTATTTTGCAGCAATGCCATGATTTAAATGCAGCTGAAAAGATGGTAAATATCACATTCCTATCATAATTGTTATGTATAGACTATTCGCCTCGTCGTCGGGAAGAAAAAAAAAGCTGGTCGGTGGGGGGGGCCCTTTGGGTGACGGCGGCCCAGGGGCCCATCATTTCTAGATCCGCCTCTGCTCATCATGGCCATGAACACATCACTGACACCGTCATACATCTTTACACAGGCCTTTGCACAAGTATGTGACACTAGTACGGTGGTAAAAGCTTGATCCTTGAAGGAGACAGTCTCCAGTTCTCCAGTTCTCCAGCTCTCCAGTCAGATGGCTCGGATTACGGCATTTTCTGTTTTTTTCCCCTTACTGGTTCTATGGATTTTGGATTCCTACCTGAACTCACCCTGGATTTTACACCAGGAGCAGATGGAACGATACCAACGGTACGGCGACACAAAGGAGGAATTCCACAGCAACTTTTTCCTTCTGAACGGCTCTGAACAGAAACACATCTCCTTTGGCTCAGCGGCGATCCACAGCTTACTAACATCTAACCCGGATCGGAAGAACAAACCCCCGGGTGGCAAAATCGATCGCAGAGCCGTGATTGTTCTTTGCTTATTAATGGCGGGAGATGTAGAAGTGAATCCAGGGCCTAATCCCTGTCTACAGGCAGAACAGCAGCAGCAGCTTTCCAGCCAGGGGGACTTGAACACCACGGTGGATCAACGGTCCAGTTTGAAACATCTGTGCAGTGACCAGGCTGTAGTCGATGACAACAGCAGTCAGAGCCAAGGGAGTTCAACAGACAACCTTAGAGTGAACAGCAGATCTTCCACATCGACCAGACCAGGCGTTGTGTTAGCAGAAGTCATGGCTAGAGCGGCTACCATGAAAAAACCCAAAGGTGCCACCCCCTGCAATGCACCCACCTGGAGACCCAACGACACAGCCCACCTCCCTTCACCCACCACCTGCTCGACACCAACCCCCCCACCTCCACAGCCTACAAGCCTGGATAAAGGACCCCGCCCCACACCTGCAACCAGACAGATGTTTACCGGTAAGGACAACATCCTTTTCTCTGGGGGGGGGGGTGTTTATGTTTTTGCCATGAATCTTCCCCATTTGATGACACAAAATTATTTATTTTATTACAATCTTAAGTGTTTCAAGAAACCATTGAGAGCAATTAAAAGCGAGAGAATGACTGGATGGAATGGCTGTGGAAAGGGGTTCTGGGGGGGACCCCTTTCTACCCTGACGGGTGAAACATGGAGGTTTCTGGGTGAGTCAGATGACGAGCAGTGTACTGGGAATACTCGCTTGATTTTCAGTAGAATCCGCTGGTAAGAAAGTGGCTTGCATGCAGGGCAGCAAGGTGGGTGAAACATGGAGGTTGGGCAGGTGTAAAGAGGGTCAGGTAGATTGGCATGGGGGCAGAGAGTGGCGTGAAGGACAGGGTCAATGTGTGTTTCTCTGGCTACTGAATATCTGGTGTTCCAACTCCATTTAAATATTATATAGGAAAATATGCAAAAAGCTAAAATATGAAAAAGCTACTAGTGTGGAAGGGTTATCATACAATAACTTATATTAATCTGGATATTAATTAACGTTCCCACTGTGTCTGGTCTGATTCTGACCTGAACCCAACCGGTGGAAATGGATCACAGGGTGAAAAGAGAGACAGCGAGTTCAAAAAATGATGTTTTGTTATTGTATATCAGACACTGTCGTCCACATCTTAAAATGTTGTTTTGTTGTTGTTTATCAGATGCTGTCGTCCACAGTGAGTTAAAATGTTGTTTTGTTGTTGTTTATCAGACGCTGTCGTCCACAGTGAGTTAAAATGTTGTTTTGTTGTTGTTTATCAGACGCTGTCGTCCACAGTGAGTTAAAATGTTGTTTTGTTGTTGTTTATCAGACGCTGTCGTCCACAGTGAGTTAAAATGTTTGTTTGTTGTT
This sequence comes from Benthosema pterotum, assembly GCA_039105355.1. Classification (NCBI taxonomy): domain Eukaryota; kingdom Metazoa; phylum Chordata; class Actinopteri; order Myctophiformes; family Myctophidae; genus Benthosema; species Benthosema pterotum. The sequence continues at coordinate 2,906,437 of CM076986.1, forward strand.
GTTTATCAGACAGTTTGTTGTTGTTTATCAGACGCTGTCGTCCACAGTGAGTTAAAATGTTGTTTTGTTGTTGTTTATCAGATGCTGTCGTCCACAGTGAGTTAAAATGTTGATTTGTTGTTGTTTATCAGACGCTGTCGTCCACAGTGAGTTAAAATATTGTTTTGTTGTTGTTTATCAGACGCTGTCGTCCACAGTGAGTTAAAATGTTGTTTTGTTGTTGTTTATCAGACGCTGTCGTCCACAGTGAGTTACAAAGCAGAAACATGGATCCTGGTCAACCAACTACAGGGTCAGTGTTAAATAATTCATATTCATTTACTCTTTCAAGTGCGTGAAAATGTGAAAAGGAGTAGTGCATTATGTAATGTTATGTCATAAGATGTAGTGAATTATAATGTAATGTTATAATGTAAGTTGAACTCTGGCAAAAGCAGCTGATCTATAAGATCACAACATCACCATGTTGTAAAGGCCAGAGGTTTTCTAGAGCCAGGGATCAAATGCACCTGAAATTTAATCTGTCAATTTAAAAGTATGTTTGGGACCATCTTTTTGGCTGTCCATAGTTTCTGTGGTCCAAACTGGGGTCCTTGAAATTTATTATTCTTGCAAAATGTTGGGGTCCTTGACATGAAAACATTTCCCTACTGTGCATTAGTTTGTAAGACTACTTTCATGTTATAGTGCTGTTTTTATTAATTAAAAACACAAACGAAAGACTACTATTATTAATAGTGACCATGACCTGAGGGCAAGTAGAACATGACCTGTACTTGCCTGACGGGCAAGTGCCTCTGAGACCTTAGTGTCAACACCTTATTCTTATGTAGTTTTATTACAGTGGATGGACTGAAGTCTGTTAGTGAACTTAGTTACTGTCTGACACATTAATAAATGTACATACTGATAAACTACAGCTAGACAGCCTTACGTAGGCACAGTTGGCACAAGGAGGATTATTATTGGAACACTGGAGTGAGAGAGACTATTTAAAATTTAAAATAAAGTATTTAAACAAGTCTATTAAATGAAGTCTCCTCACATCAACAACATAGGATATGAATAGTACACGTTAAACATACAGTAATTCTACATTCAGAATCAAACCTTACAGTAACTTTCTTATTGTAGACCACAACAAGCAATATAAAAGCATAAGTATTAAAAGGACAAAGTACACTGTACTTTAATCATTTATCAGAAAGCAAAACAGTTTCATAAAAGATGATTTTCCCAAACATATGATTTTGTGTCCAGATACTGCAATGTGTCACATCACAGCACAGTGGGCTTCACTGATATATTCACAATAAACAATGTGTTGTGTTGTCATGGTTTCAGGGTTGATCATCACAGATCAGGGTCTCCTGTACCCAGCTGTGTCTCCATGAAGAGTGACCGGTCCAAGGGAGGATACATTAACTTCCAAGATGGACACCACTCTACTGATCAGAGGTCAGTGTGAGAAACTATCATAAAACAACAACTGGTATTTTTTATTAGACTCTACTGATCAGAGGTCAGAAGTTAAGCAGTGTAGAATCCACCTGACCCACGGTTATCCACAACCACCAAAACAAGTCCTCTGCACGGGCTCTGGACAGAGCCCCTGTCCAGGCTCCATATATGGAGCTAGCCAGCTGTGACATCACAACACTCCATATACTGTCAAATAGTCTCAGGAACAGAATACACCATGTTGGGTCCTCTGTACCAGAACTGCTTCAGTCCAGTTCTATGCGACCAAACCACCAGTAAGTAGGGTTGGCTGTGTAGTTTATTTCCATATGCACTGTCCTCTAGTCTTTAAACTGGAAGGTTGACCAGTGTCCACTAGGATGGTCACATCTATTTAGATCATCAGCCAGTTGACTAGAGAGACAAACGTAGTACAGTACAGTACAGTACAGTACAGTACAGTACAGTACAGTACAGTACAGTACAGTACAGTACAGTACAATACAATACAATACAATACAATACAGTACAGTACAGTACAGTACAATACAGTACAGTAGTTGTTTAGGCTCAGCGGTCCACTGATCATTCTAACCTAAAAGCAGTTCTAAAGAATTGGCCATTATAGTTCATTTGCTTCTATAAACCTTCCTTATTGCAGAAAGTGGGCGTAGTTTAAACCCATTATTCTCTTTTCTCTTCCTTTTTAGCAAGATACTACTGTACAAGCTCACAATGTGTCACAGCACAGTGGACTATTTACTGATATAGCAAAACATCTGCACTCATTGTGATTTATTTGAAATAATTTACAGAAACAGTTTGATCAAATATTGGCACAACTTTTCAGATGAAGGTCTGAATCCAAATGAATACAATTCAATTTGATTCACTGATCACTATGTTGTGTTGTCATGGTTTCAGGGTTGATCATCACAGATCAGGGTCTCCTGTACCCAGCTGTGTCTCCATGAAGAGTGACCGGTCCAAGGGAGGATACATTAACTTCCAAGATGGACACCACTCTACTGATCAGAGGTCAGTGTGAGAAACTATCTGAAAACTAGATCAGCACTTGTGCAAACTTGTTGCACACAAGTAGGCCATGGCGTACTGGACTTCAGTCCAGTTCTATGTGACCACCAGTAGGGTTGGCAGATCAAGCAGGCTGTGTATTCTACACTGGAGATGAAGAGACTGACAAGAAGTTTCTCAGCAATGTTGTTTATAAAGACATCCTGACAATATGCCACAAAAATGCTCTTTTGCTTCCTTTTGTCATGACATTGTGATGGACATGGTTTCAATTCATTGTTTAGTTTCGCCACCCTCCCTCACATTACTAATGATAATTAGTGCTAATTACCTACAGACTGTACACAGGCTATGCTGCTGACGCCATAACTCTCTCTCTCTCTTTGTGTGTGTGTGTGTGTGTGTGTGTGTGTGTGTGTGTGTGTGTGTGTGTGTGTGTGTGTGTGTGTGCGCGCGCGTGCACATACGTGCATGCACACGCATGCATGTATGTGTGTCTTTCCAACGGCAACATGCTGCATGTTGGGATACTGATTTAGCCCGGTCGTCCCCAATTCGCATATTATTCTTATAATGAAGCATTAAATGGTCACAGCAACTCTATCACTCTGTGCTGCTCCTCTGCTTGTGGTTATGTTTAGGTTAGTGTTTGGGTATATGGTTAGTAATGTTCAAACTAATGGGAGGTCAATCCATGCCATGTTAACCTCTTAACATTCTATTTCACTGTGAATCAACACAGGGTCAGGACCAGGAGCAGCCGTCACACCAAGCAGCTGACCACAGATCAAAAGTCACAGGTACCGACTCACAGCAGTGTCACTCCTTGAGAGGTCCAGACTTCCTTTTATCAGGCCAAAAGTATTACATTATTAAACTCTATTATATTGTTACGTTTCTCAGTGGCTTGAATGGAAACTCGTGAAGAAGGAGATGGAGAGGGTCTGGAAGCTTCTAACAGATTACCCAGAATGCTTAGAGAGTCAGGGTGAGGAGAGGAGAAGCATCACAGAAGGAGCTCTGAAGATCAGTAAGAATATTTGTAAATTGTTAATACAGATCTTCTAATAGTAATTTGTTTTTATTACTATCTGGAGGTCACACATTGACATATACTAAATGATGTCTTCTCTTCTTTGGACATGTAGAAACTGTCAGTCAACAACAACTCAAGTCTTATATGAAAGAGAAGTGTCAGAATGTGTCTGATTGGATCTCTAAAGAGGGAAACCAAACCCTTCTGTACCAGATCTTCACAGAGCTCTACATCACAGAGGGAGGCAGTGGAGACGTCAATACAGAACATGAAGTCAGACTCATTGAAGCAGCTTCCAGGAAACCAGCCAGTGAGACGCCAGTCAGCTGTGAAGACATGTACGAACCCTTACCTGGACAAGATGGACCAATCAAAACGGTGATGACGAAGGGAGTGGCCGGCATCGGTAAAACGGTGTTAGCTCAGAAGTATGCTCTGGACTGGGCAGAAGACAAAGCCAACCGGAACATTCACTTCTTATTTCCACTCACTTTCAGAGAGCTGAATCTGATGAGGAAAAAGTACAGCTTGGTGGAACTGCTTCAGTATTTCTTTGGTGGAATCATGAAACCACTCATCTGCAGCTTGAAGGAGTTCCGAGTCTTGTTCATCCTGGATGGATTAGATGAAATGAGGATTCCTATGGATTTCCAGAATGCTGAAATTGTAACTGATATCACCAAGCCAAACTCGGTGGATGTGTTGCTAACAAACCTCATCAAAGGCAATCTGCTTCCTTCTGCTCGCATCTGGATAACCACACGACCTGCAGCAGCCAATCAGATTCCAACTGCTTATGTTGACAGAGTGACAGAGGTGAGAGGATTCACCGATCCACAGAAGGATGAGTACTTCGTCAAGAGACTTGGTGGTGAGGAGAAGGCACTCCCAGTCATCACCCATGTCAAGAAATCCAGAAGCCTCCACATCATGTGTCACATCCCGGTCTTCTGTTGGATCACTGCCACAGTTCTGGAGGTCCTGTTGAAGACAGATGTGAAAGGGCAGCTGCCAAAGTACCTGACTGAGATGTATCTCCACTTCCTGCTGGTTCTGTTCAGACAGAAGAGTGTGAAATATCACGATGGAGCTCAGACACATTCTGACAAGACTCCAGAGAACACCAAGATCATCCTGGCTTTGGGGAAACTGGCATTTGAACAGCTAGAGAAAGGCAACCTGATCTTCTATGAAGCAGACCTGAGAGTGTGTGGCATTGATGTCCGAGACGCCTGTGTGTACTCTGGAATGTTTACACAGATCTTCAAACAGGAGAGAGGTCTGCACATAGACACAGTGTTCTGCTTCGTCCATCTGAGTGTCCAGGAGTTTCTGGCTGCTCTTCATGTCTTTGTGTCCTTCGTCCAGGATGGTGTCAACATACTATCAGAAGAACCACAAACAACCTCCATCTGGTCCAAGGTATTTACCCCCAAAGATAAGATCCATCACCTCTACCAAAGTGCTGTGGACAAGGCCTTAAGGAGTCCAAATGGACACCTGGACTTGTTCCTGCGCTTCCTGCTGGGCCTCTCTTTGGACACCAATCAGAAACTCCTACAAAGGCTGCTGATACAGACAGGAAACACCTTCCAGACCAATCATAAAGCCATCAAATACATCAAGAAGAAGATCAAAGAGAATCCATCTCCAGAGAGAAGCATCAATCTGTTCCATTGTCTGAATGAGCTGAATGATCATTCTCTAGAGGAGAACATCCAACAGTACCTGACGTCAGGACATCTCTCCACAGACAAGCTGTCTCCTGCTCAGTGGTCAGCTCTGGTCTTTATGTTGATGTCTTCAGAAAAGGAACTGGATGTGTTTGACCTGAAGAAATACTCTGCTTCAGAGGAGGCTCTTTTGAGGCTGATGCCCGTGCTCAAAGCCTCTAAGAAAGCTCTGTAGGTGCAATTATACTGTAACTGGACATATTTAATATTAAACCTTAGTTTGTTAAAGGAAAAAGTATTAAGAAATGCCTTTCCATTGTTTCTTCAGGCTGAGTGGCTGCAACCTGTCAGAGAGATGCTGTCAAGAATTATCATCAGCTCTCAGCTCCAGCTCTAGTCTGAGAGAAGTTGACTTGAGCAAAAATGACCTTCAGGACTCTGGAGTCAGCCTTCTTGCTGTGGGACTGAGGAGTCCACACTGCATGTTGGAGACTCTCAAGTCAGTACAACTGTTTGATAATTTAAAGCTTTCTAAAAATCAATGGATTTAAAAATAAATCTCACAGTGTGCATGTGTTTCCGCATGTGTGTGTGTGTGTGTATGTGTGTGTGTGTGTGTGTGTGTGTGTGTGTGTGTGTGTGTGTGTGTGTGTGTGTGTGTGTGTGTGTGTGTGTGTGTGTGTGTGTGTGTGTGCATTTGTCTTTGGGAGTAATATTCATTTTTAATATTTGTTTATTTCAGTGAAATCTATTGAATAAATCCTTTCCCACTGTTTCTTCAGGCTGAGTAGCTGTAACCTGTCAGAGAGATGCTGTCAGGAGTTATCATCAACTCTCAGCTCCAGCTCTAGTTTGAGAGAAGTTGACTTGAGCAAAAATGACCTTCAGGACTCTGGAGTCAACCTTCTGGCTGTGGGACTGAGGAGTCCACACTGCATGTTGGAGACTCTCAAGTCAGTATAACCGTGTTTACCGTACTAAATAATGCACAAGTTTGAAATAAAATTCATGTTTGTAATGTAATGTGTGTGTGTGTGTGTGTGTGTGTGTGTGTGTGTGTGTGTGTGTGTGTGTGTGTGTGTGTGTGTGTGTGTGTGTGTGTGTGTGTGTGTGTGTGTGTTTGTGTGTAGTTTGTCAGGATGTCTGGTCACAGAGAAAGGCTGTTCTTCTCTGACCTCAGCTCTACGCTCCAGCCATTCCCATATGAGAGAGTTGAACTTAAGCTTGAATCATCCAGGAGAATCAGGAGAAGAGATGCTCTCTGCTGTTGTGAAGGATCCACATTACAGACTGGACACTCTGAGGTATGAGAGATGTCATGATCTACTGGCTTTAGAGAAGAATACAATGTTCTCAACATACCATGATGCTTTTCTGTGTTGTTTGATGTTTAATGGTGTAAAGTCATTTTCAATTATATAATCTCTTGTCCAACTCCAGTGTGGACCACGGTGGAGAGGGTTGGCTGCAACCAGGTTTGTGGAAGAGCATGATGGGTAAGTTTATATTCTGTTTTTTTAATTCAATAGACCTTTAGGTAAGCCCCTCCCCAAACTGCTATGGTCCAATCACAGCTAATCATAACATGTGATAGACAAACCTCTCCACCAAGCTTTCCTATATGATAAATTTCTCCACTCCATATTTCTCCACTGCATAGGGCATGCCTTGTTGTTGGATTTGGAAGAGATTTTGAAGGTCTAGTGCCAAAAATGAACCAATATTTATTGCTTAAAGTCCAGGATATTTACATTGGAATGCATGATTCCGGCTGGAAAGTGTCCTAGGGTTGACAAGAGGGCAGGGCTTGCTTAAAGGTCTATTAACACATCAAGCTATTTATATCCCTGGTTCTTAAAATGTGGTCTGGGGACTTACGGGTCCTTGGGGGAGTGATGTCACACACATCTAATCTAATGTTCGATGTTAGATGTAATAACTATACAGGATCTCCTCACTGTTCTACGAAAACACCTTGAACAGGAGCGCTAGTATTTGGTGCCACAGCACCAGAAAACCCTCAATGACCCTGGAAACAAGACTACAGACCTCCCAAAACAAACCCGTCAGGTTGTTACTCCCCGAGCCCACTTCACCCCTGCCCACTTTGACAAACTTGGTTGGCTTAGGGTTGAAGACAGAGTATAACATCTAGCAATGAGTCTGGTCCACCATATTCACTACAAAAATACCACCATGTATCTGTCCAAATACTTCCGTAATGTCTCCCACAACAGAAGCAGGAGATTAACTAACCATGTGCAACCCAGATTTGACACAAATAAGGGATCTAACTCCTTTCGCTCCTATGAATTGTGGAACGCTCTACCAACAGTCATTAAGACATGCAATAATCCCTTGACTCCTTCAAGACCACTCCCAAAGGACACCTACAGACGGCTGCAATTTGAAACTGGCCTCTGTAAAGATAAATATGATTCCCCCACCTCTTTACCCTCTCGAATATTTTTGTCTCCACCGAAGGTGGGGACTATAAAACGCCCTCCGTGCACGCAGCCTGTTCGTCATGACGACGTTATGGTTGATACACTAGTACCAGTGAACGTTCAAACAGGGCTGTCCCTGGCCTTTCTGTTGCCCTACGCACAAGTAGCTGCTTGTTGCCCCCAAAGGCCCCCCCCCCCATGTCTAGCGCCCTGACTGATTAAGAAAACAAAAATGAAATGATTTACTTCAAGGCGTGATCTTCTTTTCAAGAAGATGGCTCTAGTTTATTGTCATTTGACAGCAGGTTATATTAAACAGTGTTGCACTGTGTTTGCTACTAACATGCAGTACAGTATAAGGTGCAAATACCCAATTGACAAGGTAAATCACAACTAATGCTTTCAGTTTTGATACAAAACAATCCAAAACAAGAGGTATAGTTAAAGATAGAATTTGACAGTGCAAGATTTAACAACAATAACACCAGTGCCATCAATACTGCTGCTTGGTGGCTGTTGGTCAGGGCAGGCTCTTGTACCTTCTGAACAGCTTGGTGGCTTTTGGTCAGGGCAGGCTCTTGTACCTTCTGAATGGCTAGGTGGCTGTTGGTCAGGGCAGGCTCTTGTACCTTCTGAACGGCTAGGTGGCTGTTGCTCAGGGCTGTGTGCTGCTGTTAATCTGTAAGGATGGTGCACACACTTTAATTGCCCTATTTCACTATTAATCATGTCAAATGTATAAAGAGAGGCTTATGGGACACACACAGTACATAGCCTCCTACTGATGATGCACCCAATCCATCACTACTGCTGCTTGGTAACTGTTGTTGGTCATGGCTGGGTCCAACTTATGAACAGACTGTATGCTCATTGTGCTGCTGAGCATCTGTAAGGTTGATGAACACAATTTAATGATCATGCCAAGAGTTAAAGGTGAAAACGTATTTAAAATAATGTTTTTATGCTCATCAGGAAGCATGGAGTTTGTTTTAATAGCATATGCATTTTAACATGATTGGTATATTCATTATAATTATATTGTATTGTAGTTGTAGAGGGCATGTATAATGTAAGGCATAATTGCCTTGTTAGTCAGGTTTCCTCCTTTTAAGCAATCAATACAACCATCTTTACCAGATGGTTGTTCCTTACTGGTTCCCTTGTACAAATTTCAGCATTGAGTCTGCATAAATATAGATATAGCATACATTTCATGCACATAACCAAAATGTGCAAAACTTTACTGCCACTGACTGTGAGGATAAAAAGCTGGTTATGGTTATGTTACTGTGGTCTGTCTGACATGCAATATATAGAATAGCAAAGTGCACAAAAAATAATGTCATGTTTTTAAACGAGGGCCTACATATTTCAATTTTACCATAAAGTTAACACCATAATAAATGTCACTCATAGTCGGTGAGACTAGACTGCCTGCACAAGTTCAAAACATAAACACAGGCTAACTAGCCGCTAACACGCAGCCTGTGTGTCACACAACAACAACAACGGTGGGGTTGAGACACAGGTACATATCCCCATACGCCAGGGGTGTCAAACCCAAATACCGAGTGGGCCAAAATAGAAAAATTGGTACAAGTCGAGGGCCGGAGATACCGGTCTGTGTTTCAACACCAGTTTACGATGACGTCACTGTCAAACAGCAAAAAAGTAATTTCCCTTCAAAAAAATCAATGTCTCTTAAAGGTAGGGGAAGTGATTTGAAATTCATGGTGTAGTACCAGCCTGGTGCACTAGGGGCCCCCAAAAGTAGCTACACTATGTGAGCCTGCTGCTCTCTCCTGATTGGAGGAGAATTGTGGTGACCTGGGGAACTTTTATTAGCTCCTCTGCTAACGTGGGGGAGGGAGAAACTCCATATGTGGTTTCCACACCTTATAATAGAGCATTTTAACAGAAAAAAAAAATTGGGGTGATATCTGACAAATGTGAAATCACTTCCCCTACCTTTAATGGCAAGGTAATTGTAAAGATGAAACTGCCTGCATTAAAAACTGTTTTAAGTTTTAATGAAAAATAGCAGGTGTTCACGTCTCATGGCGCGCCACTCTGTGGCGCGCCATGAGACGTGAACACCTGCTATTTTTCAGGGATTTTTTTTTCTTCTACGGTCCTCACCAAGTGCTGCTTTCATAGTTAATTGAGAAAGTAAATGAGAGAGTTGAGGAAGTAAAACAATTAGTTGCATTCATTTCTTATCATGGGCCAGTTCTAATGCTAATTCAATATCATCCCGCGGGCCGAAGATAATTCATTCATGGGCCTGATTTGGCCCCCGGGCCTTGAGTTTGACATATGTGCCATACGCATTTCTCCTAACGTTAGTAATACTAATTAATCAACATACCTGCAAGTTTGGCTCCAAATGTGCTTCTTTTTGTTTTCTGTCCTCTGAGTCTGCACCGCAGTCTTCACTTGTGTTAAACAAGTGGGTAGGCAGTGTCGGGTTTCAATACAGCACAGCCACGTGCGAAGAAGGGAGGGGGGAGCGCTTCAGCCACACACACACACACACACACACACACACACACACACACACACACACACACACACACACACACACACACACGGGATGGGACGGACGGTCGCGCAGAACCGCGCTGTCGCTGTGCCATTGCAACTTGAAGAAGCCAGCACAGGAATAAATAATACTGCGCAAGTTGCGCAGCTCATTGTGTTGCCCCTACGCAGAGTGCGTGCCCTACGCACTCTGCGTATCCCGCGTATTGGGAAGGACGGCGCTGCGTTCAAACCTGAGCACAGGTGGTGGAGACCTGGGTACAGGTCTCTAGGAGGAAGCCTGAGCTTGAGAAGCTTGAGATGACGTCATGATGAGGTCATAGGTATGAAGGTCGTGGGTATAAAACGCCCTCTGTTTGTGCATTTGAATGATTTTTTTATTTCCAACTGAAATGAAATGGAAATTTCAAATTCAGAAAAGACATTAGTGTTTTATATATATTAGAATAATATCATCAATTCTTCAGCCCGGACGGTGGAGACCTGTGCCCCGTAGGGGCACAATCTTTTTCTTCACTATGATTGGCAGCTTCTGACTGAATATTTGTATGTCTAAATGTCTTGATGGAATGATGGACCCTGTCGTAAACAAGTGCAGTTCGTATAGTGCTGTCCACTCAGTTAAACAGTTTTGTTGTAGTTGTACTTGATTTGGACCGTCAATCAATCAATCATATATATATATATATATATATATATATATATATATATATATATATATATATATATATATATATATATATATATATATATATATATATATATATATATTGTAACACTGGGGGTGACAATGACATTGACAATGAGTGAAATGTTCCTTTAATGCTGCTGGGGGAGGGAGGTGTCACTGTTTGGGTATTGGCTACAGGTACGGGGTGGGGGTTGGAAAAAGAGAGAGGAGGAAGTTGTGGCTCAGTTCTGGAGGAGCAAACGTGTTGAGTTCAGTAGCTTTGGGCTAGCCACCCTAGTTGTTCTTTTTTTGAAGTCAGTGACCCTCAACCTCGGGTTAGTTTTTGTGCTGCTGCGGCAAGGGAATAAAAGTCTTAAATGTGAAGTTCGTCTCCTCGCCTCGTCCCTATCACCCGCAACGTCACATTGGTGCCAGAAGTGTTGGATTTCCCCACACGCCTACGGTGACTAACGACAGCGATGGAGACGACAGCAACTCCTCCCCCCCCGTCGGAGAGGGCTAAAGCGAGCGGCTTGCGCTCGGTGGAAATGCGGCTGGGTGGACGTCCAAGTGGAACGGAGATTCGACGGAGCGAGGTGAGATTGGGGCCGATTGATTATCTGGATGATTATGATTCATACTGCACGCCTGAAATGGAAAAGGAACTGTTCAGACAGTGGAGGAAGGAACGCTATACAGCTATGAGAGAACAGCAGTGTGACAGCTCGGCTGAGCCGGCACGACGATCTGAGCTTGTTGCTAGGCAACCCCCACGGCAGGATGTTGACGTTGTTTCACTTCCGGGTCAGCATAACACCATCCATTTACAGTCAAAGACAGCCGATTGGCAAGCTGAACGTGATTATTTGCCACGAGTTGAAAGCACACAGTCTAAAAT